>PISX010009769.1:8157-74095 GCA_004024625.1 Mellivora capensis | reverse complement strand
TCTTCTTTATCCATTCATCTGTTGATGGACATCTAGGCTCTTTCCATAGTTTGGCTATTGTAGACATTGCTGCTATAAACATTCGGGTGCACGTGCCCCTTCGGATCACTACGTTTGTATCTTTAGGGTAAATACCCAGTAGTGCAATTGCTGGGTCATAGGGTAGTTCTATTTTCAACTTTTTGAGGAACCTCCACACATCCAGTTTTCTTTCCTTTTTTTTTTTTAACTGGATGATGGACTTCATTTGTTAAATTTTTTTTCTTTTTCTTTAATGCTTTATTTTCTATATACTTGCTTTTGAAATCAGAAAAATATATACATTAAAACATGGCCATTTTAAGGGTGAAAACCAGTTATGGAAATCATCTAACAGAAATTCTGCTAAATGAATTGCAGCCTATCAAAAGGTAACTTCCTAGGAGAAGGGCTGAAGACTATGAAATTTCTTTTGAACAGAACCACGTGACACAAATGAATGTAGGTATTAATTTTTTAAATACAACCATTCCCAAATTTGTTCAAATCAACTATGTTATTAGTGACTCGAAAATTAATTTAAACTTTAATAATCACATCATTATACACTGTTATCAAATGAAATAATTTCCCATGTCACTTTGGGTTATATAGTGTGTGTGTGTGTGTGTGTGTGTGTGTGTGTGTATATAATGTTTGCATACATATATTTATGTGGTTTCAAAGTTCTAACAGATGAGTGTCTCCCTGTGAAACCACAGACATACATACATATATTCATGGGAGGAACAGGGTGGAACTCCTCATAACGTAGTCCATCTAAATTGGCTTTGTTCTTATTTCCTGGTTACCTCATGCACAAAGAGTTCTCTGCATTGATTTTTGTCCTTTTCTGAACTGCCCAAGTGGGTAATTGGTGTGTAGAATTTATGTTCCAGTGTATGCTAGTTCTGTCTCTGCAAAGATATAAACTCCTTACAGTTCTCACACTCATTTTTTTCCCCAGTCTCCCTATCATGGTAGACACTCAAAACATATTTCTTGATAGACTTGAAGGGATGTTTTGATGTCATGTTGATTTTTTAACAATATGTACATAGTGTTCCACTTTCCAATGTAAATGTAAAAAACAATGTTCTACTCACAATAACATCAATTGTTTCACTGAGTCATAAAAATACTCACATTGTGGAATTATATATTTTGATTATTAAAATCTGATTTAGTTTACTCTGGCTTAAATTTAACCCTGAAAAAACAGACTTTCCTTTTCTGAATTTATCACTAAAATCCATATAAGAGAAAATGAGAAATGAAAACAAACGACTTCAATATAAATGCTTTAGCTAAACTACAGTCAAATTATGGGAGGAGTTAGTCTTAATTATGAATTTAATGGCACTATTTTATGTCAAACAATCAATAAACAAGTACATATAAGCGAACTAGAGCTTACACTATGATACCTGCCTGGACTTTGCCTCATGAAAGAGAGTAGTAGCCTAGCTAATTGTCCCCTCCTTCAGTGTCTGCCTCTTGTTTTAAAGATCCACTTTCGTTCCATAACAAAAACTCGGTTGTTAAGTGCTGCTTTCCGGGTTGCTTAAAAAATTGATCTCTCTCAATAAAGGCTTTCTACATCTCTTGATATATTATTATATGTATTTTATTTCAATAAAAAAGTGAAAAAAGTACTTAAAAAAAAAGAACTGTTTTTTTTCTAGAGAGACAGCTTGAGAGGGATTTGGCATCAGTGTGAGTCTCCACTGGTGGCCACATGGTAAGGAGTGTGGGACACAGCTAGGATTTATGTGCAGCTCCTGGCTGACAATCAGTCAGAAACTAGGGGCTTTAGTCCTAAAACTGTGAGCTAATGACCTAAATGAGTGTGGGAGTAATCCTTCAGAGCTTCCAGAAAGGAACACAGCCCAGCTAACACCCTAGTTTTAGTCTTACAAGATTCTGAGCACAGAACTAACCATACCATGCAGGGACTTCTCATAAACAAATCTGGGAGCTAATAAATGGATTTTCTTTAAAGTCACTAAGTTTGTGATAATTTGTTACATGGAAAAAATTAATCACATTAATTTTAAAAATTAATACACAAAATAATAAATATTATTATTTAAAATTTAAAAATGTAAAACTTAAAATTTAAAAAATTAATAAAATAAAAAAATACACATAAATAAAGTGTGCTAAATTAATGAATTCAGGAGATCGGTACAAGGTCAGCAAGCTAGTGTGGAGAAACAGGTAAGATGAAGAGATGAATTTCAGAATGCTTGTACTACAAAGTACTGAGCCAAGATCTCAGCTGAAACCCAATGAGTAGAACTTAGAACTCAGTAAAAACTGCAATGCTTATGAGCACTCCTGGTTACTTTAGGACATGGTCTGGTACTTTGGGTTTGGGTTCTGTGTGTGTTTTAGAGGGGTTTTCATCATTTAGAAAAGGGAAGAATTTGTAGGATGATGGTTTTGGATCCTTGGGATCCATACATACTTTATATTTCTGATAACTTGGTCATACCATCTATGAAAGGAAATATACCTGTGGCTGCATATTGCAACTCCTTCTTATATGGTGCCATGTCTTAAGAAATAAGACCCTAAGACACAGCGATAATTGATACTGTACTAAAGTATCTGCTGAAAAATTCTATAAGGATAAAAACTCAAGGCTACAATATAGCTATAGATTTTAGGCAACATTTTCCCAGCTTTTGATAGACCAAATTAAAAGAGATGTACGATGTAGAAGAGAAATTTAATGAATAAGCTTTAATTGATATATAACCCACAAACAAAATAACCTACAAGTCTACAAAGACAATAGACTAGTAGAAAGCAAATGGGTATTTAGAAATATAGAAAGCCACAAAAAAAAATTAACAGATTTTAGATAGGAGTTATATAGAACATTTTCAATAATTACCATGTAATGAAGATAGCAATTAAAGGTAAACAAAACATAAAAGTATATAAAACTAAAAATATTAACCATTGGATAAGAGAAGAAATAAAAAAGAAAACTGCATTTATTTATTTATTTTTAAAGATTTTATTTATTTATTTGAGAGAGAGACAGAAAGCATGAGCAGTGGGGAGGGGCAGAGGAAGAAGCAGACTCCCTGCTGAGCAGGGAGCCTGATTTGGGTCTCATCCCAGGACCCTGGGGTCATGACCTGAGCCAAAGGCAGATACTAAACCCACTGTGCCACCCAGGCATCCTGAAAATAACATTTTAACTGGAAATTAATTTTATTTAATTGTTTTAAGTAAAAATAAAAAGTTATGATATATGACAAATAAGATATATGAATTAAAATTAATATTTAATTATATTATCATATGTAATAAATTTTCAAATTATTTGTTAAAATAAGCTATAAAAATAAATATGAAACAAGCTAAGAAAATAATTATAAAATGCTTAAGAAAACAAAAAAATACATAAAAATTAAGGATTATAATATACTTAAAAAAGGAAAGGCAGTGAAACAAGAGAACAGTATAATTTGCAAACCTATTCATTTCAAAAATTGTCAGAGAAACTCATGACAAATCAGTCAAGAAATGAAGAAGAAAATAAACATACTCAGCATAGAAAAAACAGAAGCGGGCATAACAAAATAAGAGGCAATCTTTTTTTAAAAAAGATTTATTTATTTATTTTAGGGGGCAGGGGCCTAAAGAGAGGGACAGAGAGAATCTCAAGCAGATGCCCCACTGAGCAGAGAGCTCCATATGGGGCTCAACCTGACCACCTGTGAGATCATGACCTGAGCTGAAATCTGGAGTCAGATGATTAACCAACTGAGTCGCTCAGGTGTCCTTAGAGGCAATCTTTTAAGAGAATACTCTAGTCTCATAATGTTATAGTGGTTATCCTGATATACATCTTATGCTAATAGATGGGAATGATATAAAAATACTTCATACTTACTTGATGGAATGCACAGAGCTTCAGGACTCTGGATTTTAAGCGACAGCAAAGACATAACACAATCAAGTTTAATTAAGATGGAGTGTGTTTTCTTGCATTCATATATTCTGGGGTAGGTCTAACTCAAGGTTCCCTTGCTCTGGAGGCTTCATATCACCAGTTTCTTGCCCTACAGTTCTCGGTTTCACTTCCTCTAAATTAGGATCTTTATTTGGGAGGTTTTCTTTTTGTGGCATTTTCATAGTAGAATATACAGTGTCATATTCACTTATGTAGATGATAGTTTCCCCATACTTCACACTTAATTTTCTTTCAGACTTCAAAAAAAAGTGAATTATATATTTTATAACATTTATAAAGTAATAGGAGTCTCTTTGAGTCAGGAAAAAAATCTTGTTTCTTTTCAGTTAAAAAATACTCAATCACTTTGAAAAACTCAAATACATGAGGCTTATCAACCTGAACTTTTAGACCTCCTATAAATCAACATTTCTTTATGAACAATTATTATAAATGAGGAAATTTAATAAGTAGATCCTATGATTATTCTATGCTTAATTGTTTTTCTTAACTCTTCTTTAAATATGTTTTAACACTTCTCAGGTAAGATTTTATACAATCCCAACAAATGTATTATAAAATTCCAGGAGCTTTGGGTATGTGTTTCACATGATTGCCAATTTTAAAATAATAGTTCTTGTAGCTTATTTTAAAATGAGTATTTATTTTCCATTTCCAGTATATCAAAAAAGTTGGCATATTTTAACTGGAAAAATAACTATAATGTACCACTTTGTATTGCCTAATTTTTATAAATCATTCCATTTAGCAATTTTTAATTTGGGATTTCTCTTATAAAGCCATATATACAGTAAATCAAAACTTTTTAGAAGAAATGTGGAGATGGTCTTTGGTATAAGACTTTCTGAAAGTTTAGTGACATTTGTGCTTCAGAGTTTGTTATTATTTATACTATTACAAATCAGTACTTATTTAATAAATCAGAGTCAAATTAAAATGGTAATTTTCTACTGTTTTCAGTGGTTTTATTATATGCTACAAAATGCCCAACTGAGCATAAGAATTACCTGAAGAACAGATTAAAATACACATGCCTGGGCTTTATTTCCAACAATTCAGATTAAGTAGGTCTGGAGTAGTTTGGCTTCATTTTACTGAGAAATCCCCAGCTTACTCTGAGGCTGCTCATGGCCCATGGCTTTAGAATTTTGAGGAACAGATGAAGACCAGAAAACAGAAAGTTGCCTTTTCATCTTCCCCCTACCAACCTTTGAATAGAGCATTCTTACACTCTTGTTATTTCTATATTAAGAATGTATGCAAATTTCATTTGATGGAAGAGTTGCATGGGTTAAAAGGTTTGACTATTATTACATTATTCCATCATAGTTAAAGAAAAATCAGAGAAGTTTACTCTATCTCCACAGAGAAGCCTAAGATATGATTAAATGTACTTACTCAAAAAGGAAGGCTAGAGCTTAATGATAGATCAGTGCCTATTTCATTATATTAATTTCAAGAAAACCTGTACTATTGCTAAAAATTTTGGTTTGTACTACATTTTGGCCTAGCCTCAAAGCAATGTAAAATACTGAATAATCATTAAGCAAATCCCCTTGAGTCTCCTTTCTTAAGAAAATATCAAGAAGATTTAAATTGATAATTTAAAGAAACATTAGCTCTTGTTTTCTGATTAGATATAGAAATTAGCAAAAGAATGTCAGTCACCACTTAATTAAAAGAAAAAAGGCAAAATCATAATTTTCCCTAAAACAATCTGAAAGCTACAGTGGCAAGGTAGGTAAATTATATTATAAAAAGTGACAACAAAGGAAAAATGAGTCACACCATTTGTTTCATTTTGGCAGGTTTCTGGAAGAAGAACTAATCACCATACAAGCAGGTAAGAAGAAATCAGCTAAAATTTTACAGCTCCTTAAAGCCTGGATATAGGCTAATATGTTAGTTTTGAATCACTGGGAGCCAAAGACACAAAAGAGTCTGCACTCACAAATTCTTTTCCTAATCCTTTGCTAGGTACTCATTAGAAAGACTGGCACAGGGGTCGAGGATGGGTGACGCCTGGGTGGCTCAGTCAGCTAAGCTCAGTCAGTTAAGCGTCTGCCTTTGCCTCAGGTCATGATCCCGGGAGCCTGGGATGGGCTTGGGATCAATCCGTGCATTGGGCTTCCTGTTCTGCTGGAAGCCTGCTTCTCCCTCTGCCCCTTTCCCTGCTCATTCTCTCTCTCTCTCTCTCTCTCTCACACACACACACACACATATAAATAAATAAATAAAATTTTAAAAAAGAAAAAGGAAGGAAGGAAAGAAGGAAGGATGAAAGTGAGAAAGACTGACTTGGGGCAGGGCAGGGAACGGGTAAGAGTCCCCTTTGGAACTCAGTAGACAGGAGGTGATCAGCTGATACTGGGGGACAGGAATTGAGTATCACCTTCTTCCCTAGACATACTCCAACATGATGCAAAATCTCAAAGGCACTGGTGGCAACAAACACTGTCACCTCCAGGGTCAAGGCAAATATCCATTGCTTCTGGGGGTGGGGTAAAAGCAAAAGTCCTCTACTTCTGAGGAGGATCAAGGAACAGTCTTTATGATAAAAAGCAAAGCCTGCTCTTTCTGGGAATCAGAAAACTCCTCTGCTCAAAAACCCACAGACACAAAGCAGAAACTGGCTGTCATTAGAAGAGTAAGAGCGTTGAGAAACAGAGCACTCGGGAGCACAGGTCTCTGAGGAAGACTGAAGCTGTGCCAGGAGAACAGAAGCTGCATTGCTCACACCGAGAAAAGCAATCTACCACTGGAGGAGGGGTGAGAGTGTGCTGAGAGACCTCAGGGGCACAGGTATGTGTTAGGACCACTAAAAGCCGAAGGTTGAGTAATAACAATGAGAAAAACCATTCAGAATCCCAAGCCACAACTGAAGTACAAGGTATTATCAGCCCTTTTCTGGAGGAACTGCACTCTGTGGTGAATTAATGGAACGGACAGAAATGGCAAAATGGAAATCCATCTCAATCTCTAATTGGTTTAAGTCAATCTCCCAAAATAATGGTCTGGCAGGTGAGGCTGCCCACCTCCAGGCATAAATAATATTGATTTTGGTCTTTTTCCTACATATGACGTCAGTGTTCAATCAAACTTAGAGTACACACACACACACACACACACACACAACATCATAGAATAAAGAATCCAAAATAATCAGATTTACTAGAGAGGCCTATGTATTAAAACAATCAGATAACAACTTTAAAGTAACCAAAATAAGGATTTAAGGGATCTAATAAAAATATGGCCAACAGGAAAGAACTGAGGAGAAAGAACCAGTAACAAGAAAAATGAAAATTAATACTTCAAGTTTTCATAAAAGAATCATCTAAAAAGAAGGTATGATGGAACATCATTAGAAAGCCTTTGCAACGATGCAGATATACCACAGAACATGATGGTTTCTCTCATACCTACCATCTAGATACAGTATAAAGCTAATGTATCTATGTATCTAACTACAGACTCTTTTCCCATCTCTATTTTTAATTCAGTCTTGCCTCTGACTTCATATCTTAATACTCCAGTCCTCATTATTCCCCTTTCTGTTTCTTTAGAAAATTTTGTATATACCACTCAATTTGTGATCTAATTATATATATTCTGATAATGTGATTAGTATCATCTCTCAGATTCTATCTAAATATGTAAAAAGGATCCTAGGGATGTAGGAAAAAAAATGTTCTCCTTAATTGGAGGGGAAATTTTCAAAAAGTTATTCAAATGTAAGGCAGAACTGACTTCACTGCTTCTATCTGAGCACCTCCAATGCCCTGTTGCATCAATTTGCTCATCTGTTTGTGTCCCTCTACAAGATTTAGTCCTTTGCGAGAACAGTACATTGTTTTATTCATCTTTTTTTTTTTTTTAATTTATTTGACGGAGAGATCACAAGTAGGCAGAGAGGCAGGCAGAGAGAGAGGAGGAAGCAGGCTCCCCGCTGAGCAGAGAGCCCGATGTGGGGCTCCATCCCAGGACCCTGGGATCATGACCTGAGCTGAAGGCAGAGGCTTTAACCCACTGAGCCCCTTTATTCATCTTTATATCTGCAACATCTAGGACAGTTTCTACCACATACTAGCTACAAAATAAATCTGTGCTGAATGAATACATGAGTGAATAGATGAATGAAAATTTGCCTGTAGCCCAGCTGGAGTACTTAGCCTTACTCTTCTACATTTTCATTTGGCCTCAGTACAACTTAACTACCTGCTGCTGGCTAGAGAGTCTGTGACTGGCTAGTATGTAGATACTGCATGAATACTTGTCTCCTTACATTCTAGAAATCCCGGCAGAAGCTGCTTCCTTTAATATAACAACAATCCCCATGTTATTTTAATTTTTATGTGACCTGAATGGTAGAAAGTCATCCTTGTAATTGTTTTCTTTATTTCCATCACTATGATATTAAGCTTAGATGCTATTTACTCTAATGCTGATGAAGACTCTCTTTATGAGCACTTCTTTTCATTATCCTTATTATGTTTCATAGGTTTTCATGGTGGTATTTCATTATTTGGTGGCAAAACATGACTATTTTCATTTTATCTATACCTAGTAGATATTTTCTTACCGACTGAAAATGTCTATTCTTAAAGCCAAATTTCTTTCCATTTCCTTTATAAGAAGAGTATTCTGAAGAAGTTTACATTTAGAATGATGAATACTTCATGAAAAGAGAGTACCAAAGTTTAAGGAAATGTTGCTATAACATTACTATGTAGGGTACCTTCTAGTTGAACTATTCTGGAATTTCCAATTAGGGTACTAGGAATAGGCATGGATTCCATTGTAGTTATTTGCTGACAGGCCAGGCTGTCAATTTAGCTTTGTGCATGCACAAAGAAATTTGATCTTGTTTGGCTTTCTGTTAGAGGATGTTTTCCCATTTCCCCACTTTTCTCTTGAATGTTTATAACCAACCAAGGAAAAATTCTTTTGCTTCCATCTTTAGGTGTACAAATGCCACATTTGAAAAAAATTATTCAAATAAATAAATAAAATTGGTCAGTGGGAAAAAATAGCCAATATTATTGTAAGTTATTTTAAACAAAATACTGAATATTTCAAGGAAATATTTCAATATTTCAATACTAAAACAAATCTGAATATTTCCAAGGAAGCATTATACTGCAGTGGTAGTTAAGTACCAACAGCATAATATTACAACAAATTTTGTTCTTTTCAGAATACAGGAAATATTTTAATGAACAGATGATAAATATTTTATAAGCAGCAACTGAATTCTCAATGTTTTCAAGAAAATTTTCCTTTATATTAAAAAAACAACAATAAAGCCAAAGCCATTCTTTCAATTTTGCACTTTATTGTGGTGCTGCCATATGTACATTTTTGTGAGATAAAATAAGAGGCCCTTTCCTTAGGTAAGACATCAAATATTATTTCATACATTTGTTTTGTCAATTGTTTATACATTTATTTTATCAAGTAATCTACCTTGAGAATGGTATTCATTTTTTTCATTTAAAAGAGAATAAAGGATATAATAATTATTTTAAGCTAGTAGTTTTTCTGTATTGATATTTAGTAGAGATATCAAAGCCTGTTTAAAAAGATAAAGAAACATCAAAAATTATTATAGAGGAGCGCCTGGGTGGCTCAGTTGGTTAAGCTGCCAACTTTTTATTTTGGCTCAGGTCATGCTCACAAGGTCCTGGGACCAAGCCCTATGGGCTCCAGGCTCAGTTGAGAGTCTGCTTGAGGATTCTCTCTATCTCCCTCTGCCCCTCCCCCAATTCATACTGTAGTTTGCTCTCTCTCTCAAATAAGTAAATTAATCTTTAAAAAACTGTTATATAGAAAAATATGAAAATAAAGTTGGGGCTTTTAAAGTTAGTGTTTTGAACATCATGTAAATAATTACTGGTGTTTATTAGTATTTTATGTCCTTTCTTAGTTTCAAAAATACCGAATGCCGAATATTTTACCTCATTTCCATAACTGTGTATATTCAAGGACAGCCTTTATGGTAAGGAGAATTATTTAACATTTATTCAGTCTCCCACTTTGCAATTAGATACAACAGATTTGAATAATATTACTAAGCACTTTTTCTAATCCAAGCTATGTGGCTATAAGCTGTTGATTTGCTTTACTACATTGTTTATCAGAAAACATTTTTCCTTCAGAGCAAAAAACAAATCAATAAATAAATTACTATCTATCTCAGTTTCTATCACTGTACACTAGTCTGTAATACTATCGCATTACCGAGCTCCTTCAGTCACAAATAGAGTCCAGATTTTCTAATTATGTATCTACCCAACATATAGATGAACTTTTAACTTTTAATTTCATTTGAAATATAGATGAATCTTATGCTTTTATTTTTTTATTTTTAAGATTTTATTTATTTATTTTATAGACAGAGATCACAAGTAGGCAGAGAGAGAGGAGGAAGCAGGCTCCCTGCTGAGCAGAGAGCCTGATGTGGGGCTCGATTCCAGGACCCTGAGACCATGACCTGAGCTGAAGGCAGAGGCTTTAACACTGAGCCACCCAGGCGCCCCGAAGCTTATGCTTTTAAACAGAAATGCAGTATTTCAGTTTATGAGTATAAGATATACATCAACTAGGGTAAATAATCATTTAGTAATAAAGACATTGATAATCTTTTTGGTTTAAAACAACAAAGACTTCTTTATTTCTCATAATACATGTTTATTACAGCTTCTGTAATAAACCTGTATTTACTACAGGGCTCTTCTCTTTCTCTTCTTCTCTGTTGGACCCCAAATGACCAAGCAGCCACCATCTGAAGATGCTGAGTGTCACTGAAAAGAGACAACATAGTAAAACACATCTAAGCTCTTAAAATTCAGTCCAGAAGTGACCAGGAAATGTATGCTCAAATTTATGGTGATGCCAAACTTCATGGGCCAAGGGAAGTTCAAGCCTACCATGACTCTAGACAGTGAAGAACTAGAAATACATAGAAAACTGTACTAATAAAATAATTTATTATGTAAGTCTCTAACTAATTCATCTTTCATTCTCTTCTTCTGTTTTCTTCTTTTTGTTTTCTTTCTCTTCCTTCCTTCCTTCCTTTCTTTTGCTTTCTTTCTGGCCCTCCTTTCCTTGTTCCCTTATTTCCTTCCTTCCTTCTGCTCCTTCTGCTGCTGTAAGCAATGCTGCAATGCAAGTAATCCACATTTAAGGACCTGTTTCTAACCTCTACGTCACTTACACTAAGTTATACTAAGTTACACTTAGTTACATTTCTGCTATGCTGCATCCACAGTAAATAATTTATAATGAAACATATTATCACATTTCTGAAATACTGAACACCCCAAGGTAATGACACTTAAAGTAATTGAATTTACACTGGATGATGTACCATTTAAACATATTATTTTGTGAATATTCAGTAATTTAAGTAACATGGCTATTAAAATAGCATAATTAAGCACCATTCTATTATGAATATGGCAACAATATTAACAACACATTAACTGATTCCTATAATGCATATTTCTTTTAAATACATTTTACTTGAGTACTGTAGAGACTGTAAGGTGAACAAATTCAATACAGTAAAAAAAGTAGAGAAAAGCTTATATCTTATGTACTTGGTTCATAAGCATTTATTAAAAATAATGCTTTTTAGGGGCACTTGGGTGGCTCAGTGGGTTAAAGCCTCTGCCTTAGGCTCAGGTAGTGATCTCAGGGTCCTGGAATTGAGCCCCACATCAGGCTCTCTGCTCAGTGGGGAGCCTGCTTCCCTCTCTCTCTCTCTCTCTCTCTGCCTGCTCTCTGCCTACTTGTGATCTCTGTTGAATAAATAAATAAAATCTTTAAAAAAAAATATTGCTTTTTAGAAGAAATCACAATTTCTTTCTTTCACATCTAAAACTTAGGTTTCAAAATTATTAAAATATCAAAAAGAAAATCTTACTCATTAATGTCAAAGAGGATGCTTTTATTTGTTAGTTAAAAACATTGCCAGTTCTGCTATTACTACCTTAGTATATCATAAATGAAGACCCATGGAATGTTATAAAGATTTTCTTCAAAAATATCTGCTTTGAAAGTTATCACAGAAGTAGCTTCTGATTGCATGTAGTAGATACAGATGCTGTATTTCCAGACCGTGTGACCTTGGTCAAGTATTTAATCTTGCTGGTCTTCAGTTTTCTCATTGGTAAAAATGGTGATAATAACATCACGTACCTCATTAAATGTGGTGAATAGTAAAGACTTTAATATATGTAAAGTGCCTAAAGATTCACTCTGCATCTAGTTGTCATAGTCCTCATCATCATATCATTATCATAATAATCATCATTATCATCTAGGAATTGTAGGGTGGACTATTTCTGAAATCCTATTAGAAATATCTTCTATTCTACTGCTTGTTATTTTCTAATATATAATAATCAATGAAGTAGATAGACTCATTTCTGCCATGTTGAAATGTTGTTCGTTTTAATTTGGTTTAATGAGTATTTGTATCACCTTTAGAAGTGTTTGTTTCTTTATGCAGATTTGACTTTCTATCAATATATTACTTTTGCTTAAAGGATATCCCTTTTATACTTCTTGTAGTACATGAGTACTGGTAATGAGTTCTCTAAATTTTTGTTCCTCCTTTATATTTGAAAAATATTTTCACCACTTACAGAATTCTGGGTAGGTAGTTACCTTCCTTACCTCAATACTCTAAAGCTGTCACTCTATTGTCTTCTGGCTTACACACTTTCTATAAGAAGTTTGCTCTAATTCTTTGCTCCTCTGTATGTCATGTGTCTTTTTTTCTCTGGATGCCTTCAACACAGTATCTTCATCAGTGATTTTCACAAGCATGAATACTATGTCTTTTTTTATCTTTCTTTCTTTTCTTTTCAAAAACATATTTTGCTTGGTGTTTTCTGAGCTTCTTGGATCTGTATTTTTTTATTATTATTTTAGAAAATTTTTAGGAGGACAGGAAGATTACAGTGGCGTAGGAAGGCCCTAGGCTTATCTTGTCACATACACACAACTAGATAACTATCAAATCACCCTAAATACCTCAAAAATTGACCCAAAGATTGACAGAACAAACCATAACTAAAAGGAGAGAGGAGGCCACACTGAAGAAGGTAGGAAGTGTGTAGATATGGTTTAAGGGGGAAACGGATTATGGGTGCTACAAAGCAAAAGGAGCTGTGGTTGTGGAGAAGGGCAGAAGAGAAAGGAGCACACAGGGAAACATGCAAGGAAAACATTTCCCCAAAGCCATTGGCTTGGAAAATGAAGGTGCTGAATTTCATTAGATCTTCCAAACAGCAGGGCTTAAAGCCAGGAGTTTTAAAGGTCAGTGGGCTTGGTTGGCATAGAGCCCCAGGGGCACTGAGTAGCTCCAGGAGAGAAGGCAGGCAAACAACCCCAGGCAGACAGCATGAAAACAGCTATCTGAAAAATGCCTGGGGCACACAGAGGGGGAGATTATTTGCTCTTCCAGAGCACAGCCCTGAGAGGCAGCATTCCTGGAGACACCTCCGTGGGAACAAACAAGCTGGATGGCACCATTTTCCTTCCCTACCCCTCAGCATAAACATAGAGCAACCTGTGGGAAGCAGAGCAGCACTGACACTGGCTGCCTAACTTGCTTACACCAAGCCGCATCTCCCTTCTCTCTGACTGCCCTTCTCAGTCAAGCTTGCCTCAGTCAAACCAAGGCAGGTCCCTCCTTGAGAAGACCAGCACAAAAGCCTGACCACAGAACATCCGACCAGAGAGTTTTCCAGGGCCTCAGTTCTGTTGGAGTTGGTGTCTGTTCTCATGCAGACCAGGGTACACCTAAAACTCACCACTTTCAGGGCAGCGACCGAACACTGCCCATAGCAGGCAAGTAGAGCCTCTGAGCATGACTGGCCTGAAAGACAAAGCAGCAAAGACATAACAGCAGAGCCAATGCAGCACACACTGAAGACACCTTGAAACATCATGCTCTGGGTACATGACCTCTTCTTCATAAGGTCATTATTTCCAGGAGCAAGGGACATACCTGGCTTTTCTAACACACAGAAGAAGGCACAAACTTAGAAAAAAATGATAAGATGGAGGGATTTATCCCAAATGGAAGAACAAGATAAGGTCATAGCCAGAGATCTAAGTAAAACAAACATAAGTAATGGGCTTGATGAAGAATTTAAAGCAGCAACCATAAGGATATTCACTGGACTTTCAAAAAGAATAGAAGACCTCAGTGAAACCCTTACCACAGAGAAAAAAGGTTAAAAAAGAACCACTCAGACAGGAAGAATATGATAAATGAAATTGGAAACAGGCTTAAAGCAATGAACAGCAGGCTGGAGGACACAGAGAAATGAATTAGTGACATATGAGGACAAAATACTGAAAATTAATGAAGCTAAACAAAAGAGAGAAAGAACTGAATTCAATTCGAGAATAGACTTAGGGAAGTCAGTGATTCCATCAAATGTAATAACATTCATTATTATTGGAGTCCCAGAAGAAGAAGAGAGGAAAAAGGGCAGAAAACTTATTTCAAGAAATAACAGCAGAAAACTTCTCTACTCTGGGGAAGAAAACAGACATCCAGAACAAGAAGACACAACTCCCATCAAAATTAACAGAAGCAGGCCAACAAGACATATTGTAGTTAAATTTGCAAGATATAGCAACAAAGAAAAAAAAATTTAAAAGCCACAGACAAAGAAGTCTTTAACTTACAAGGGAAAATGAATGAAGCTATCTGTAGATTTCTCAACAGAAACTTGGCAAGCCAGAAGAAAGTGACATGATACATTGAACATGCTGAGTGGGGGGAAATATGCAGCCATGAATACTCTATCCATCAAGACTACCATTCAGAATAGAATGAGAGAACAGAATTTCCCAGACAGGCAAAAAATAAAGGAGTTCATGACCACCACAACAGCTCTGCAAGAAATATTAAAGGAACACTGAGTGGTAAAGAAAGACCAAAACTGCCACACATAAGAAAGGAACAGAGAAAATCTACAGAAAAAATGACAGAATAAGCAATAAAATGGCACTAAATTCAAACTGACCAATAATCACTCTGAATATAAATGGACTAAATGCATTAATCAAAAGACATAAGTTGTCAGAATGAATAAAAAGAACAATACCCATATATATGCTGCTTACAAGAGACTCATTTTAGACCTAAAGACACCTGTAGATTGAAAGTGAGAGTACTGAGTTACCGCTTATACTAATGGATGTCAAAAGACAGCTGGAGTAGCAATACTTACATCAAACTAGATTTTAGGGGCGCCTGGGTTGCTCAGTGGGTTGGGCCACTGCCTTCGGCTGGGGTCATGGTCTCAGGGTCCTGGGATCGAGCCCCCATTGGGCTCTCTGCTCTGCGGGGAGTCTGCTTCCTCCTCTCTCTCTGTCTGCTTCTCTGCCCACTTGTGATCTCCGTCTGTCAAATAAATAAATAAAATCTTTAAAACAACAACAACAACAATAACAACAAAAATAAACAAACGAACTAGATTTTAAACCAGACTGTAACAAGAGGTGAAGAGTGGCACTATATCTTAATAAAGGAGAAAATACAACAAGAGGATCTAACAATTATATATATGTATACCCCCAACTTGGGAGCAGTCAAATATATAAAACAATTAATAACAAACATAATGGAACTCATTGATAATAATACACCAATAGTAGGGGACTTTAACACCTCACAAGATATGCAATGGACAGATTATCTAAGAAGAAATCAACAAGGAAACAATAGCTTTGAGTGGCACACTGGAATATATATATATAATTCTGGAATATATATATAAGTATATATATATAATATATATAAAACACTGGAATATATATAACAAATATATATTCAGAACATTTCTTCCTAAAGCAGCAGAATACACATTCTTTTTTTAAGTGCAGATGGGACATTCTCCAGAACAGATCACATACTGGTTCACGAATCAGCCCTCAACAAATACAAAAGATTGAGATCATACCATGCATCTTTTCTGACCATAACCCTATGAAATAAGAAGTTAACAACAAGAAAAAATCTGGAAAGACCACAAATAAAGTGGAGGATAAAGAACATGCTACTAAAGAATGAATGGGTCAACCAGGAAATTAAAGAAGAAATTTAAAAAATACATGCAAATAAATGAAAATGAAAACATGATGGTCCAAAACCTTTGGGATGCAGCAAAAGTGGTCATAAGAGGGAGGTGTGTAGCAATACAGATCTATCTCAAGAAGCAAGAAAAACCTTAAGATATACAACCTAACCTTATACCTAAAAGACCTAGAAGGAGAAAAAAAAAAAAATGAAGACTAAAGACAGCAGAAGGGAAATAATAAAGATTAAAACAGAAATAAATGACACAGAAACAAACAAACAAACAAAAATAGAACAGCTCAATAAAGCTAGGAGCTGGTTCTTTGAAAGAATTAACAAATTGATAAACCTCTAGGCAAACTTATCAAAAAGGAAAAAGAACATCTTCAAATAAATAAAATCACAAATGAGAGAGAAGAGAACACATCCAACACCACAGAAATTAAAACAATAATAAGGGAATATTATGAAAAATTATATGCCAACAAATTGGGCAATCTGGAAGAAATGGATAAATTCATATAAACATATAAATTACCAGAACTGAAATAGGAGAAATATAAAATTTGGACAGACCAATAAGCAGCAAAGAAACTGAATCAGTAATCAAAAATCTCCCAACAAACAAAAGTCCAGGGTAAGATGGCTTCCCATGGGATTTCTACTAAACATTTAAAGAAAACTTTAATACCTACTCTTCTGGAACTGTTCAAAAAAAAACAAAACAAAACAAAACAACAACAACAACCCAAAACCCAAAAACAAAAACAAGACGACATGGGAAAGCAAATTTCCAAACTCATTCTATGGAGGCCAGCGATTACCTTAATTCCAAAACCAAACAAAGACCCCACAAAATAACAGAATTATAGATAATATCCCTAGTGAACACGGAGGCAAAAATTCTCAACAAAATACTAGCAAACTGAATCCAACAGTACATTAAAAGAGTCATTCACCACAATCAAGTGAGATTTATTCCTGGGCTGTAAGGGTGATTCAGTATTTGTTAATCAATCAATGTTACAACACATTAATAAAAGAAAGGATATGAAACATGATCCTCTCAACAGATGCAGAAAAAGATTTTGATAAAGTACAGCATCCATTCTTGATAAAAACCCCTCAACAAAGTAGGGACAGAGGGAACAAACCTCAACATCATAAAGGCCCTATACAAAAACCCACAGCTAATATCCTCAATGGGGAAAAACCAAGAGCTTTTGCTCTACAGTCAGGAACAAGATGGGATGTTATCATTGTTATTCAACACAGTACTGGAGTCCTAGCTTCAGCAATCGAACAATAGCAACGACAAAATAAAAGGCATTCAGATTTTCAATAAAGAAGTCAAACTTTCACTATTTGCAGACTACTTGATACTTTATGTAGAAAAACTCAAAAGACTCCACCCAAAAGCTGCTAGAACTGATACACAAATTCAGTAAAGTTGCAGGATGCAAAATCAATACACAGAAATCTGTTGCATTTCTATACATCAATAATGAAGAAGCAGACAGAAAAATCAAGGAATCAATGCCATTTACAATTGCACCAAAACCCATAAGATACCTAGGAATAAACCTAACCAAAAAGGCAAAAGATGGTGTACTCCAAGAACAACAGAACACTTATGAGAGAAACCGAAGAGGACACAGAGTAATGGAAAGATAAACCATGCTCATGGATTGGAAGAACAAATATTGTTAAAATGTCATACTACCCAAAGAAATGTACAGATTTAGTGCAATCCCTATTAAAATACCACCAGCACTTTTCACAGAGATAGAATAAACAATCTCAAAATTTGGAGGGAAACAAAAAGGTATCTGAATAGCCAAAACAATCCTGAAAGAAAAGCAAAGCTGGAGGCATCACAATTCCTGACTTCCAGTTATATTACAAAGCTATAGTGATCTAGACAATATAGTAATGGCACAAAATCAGACACATACATCAATGCAACAGAATAGAAAACCCAGAAATAAACCCACAGCTATATGTTTAACTCATCTTCAACAAAGCAGGAAAGGATATCCAATGGGAAAAACACAGTCTCTTCAACAAATGGTGTTGGGAAAACTGGACAGCAACATGCAGGAAAATGAAACTGAACCACTTTCTTACGCCATACACAAAAATAAATTTAAAATGGATGAATAACCTAAATGTGAGAGAGGAAAATGTAAAAATCCTTCAGGAAAACACAGATAACCACCTCTTTGACATCAGCTGTAGCAACTTCTTTCTAGATACATCTCCTTAGGCAAGAGAAACCAAAACAAAAATAAACAGTTGGGACTTTATCAAGATAAAAAGCTTCTGCACAGAAAAAGAAACAATCAACAAAACTAAAAGGCAACCGTCAGAATGAGAGAAGATATTAGGGAAGATGAGGACAAAGGGGAACCCTCTTAACTGTTGGTGGGAAAGCAAACTGGTGCAGCCACTGTAGAAAACAGTATGGAGGTCCCTCAAATGTTAAAAATAGAACTACCCTACAACCTAGCATTTGTACTACTAGGTATTTACCCAAAGGATATAAAAATACTTGATTCTAAAGGGACACATACAACTGATGTTTATAGCAGCATTTTCAACAGTAGCCAAATTAAGGAAAAAGCCCAAATGTCCATCAACTGATGAGCTGATAAAGATGATATGGTATATACACATAATAGAATATTACTCAGCCACAGAAAAGAATCAAATCTTGCCATTTGCAATGACATGGATGGAGCTAGAGATTATTAAGGTTAAGTGAAATAAATCACTCGGAGAAATGCAAATACCATATGATTTCACTTATAAGTGGAATTTAAGAAACAAAACAGATGAACATAGGAAAAAAAAGAAAAAGGCAAAGGATAAAACAGACTCTTAACAATAGAGAATGCACAGAGTTGCTAGAGGAGTGTGGGGAGGGATGGGTTAAGTGGGTGATGAATATTAAGGAAGGCACTTGTGATGAGCAGTGGGTTTATATGTAAGTGATGAATCACTAAATTCTCCTGAAACTATTATTTTTAAAAAGATTTTATTTATTTATTTATTTATAGAAATGCCTGTGAGCAGGGGGAGGGGCAGATGGAGAGGGAGAGAGAGACTCTCAAGCAGACTCTTCACTGAACAAGGAGCTCAATGTGGGGCTCCAACTCATGACCCTAAGATGATGACCTGAGATGAAATCAACAGTTGGACACTCCACCAACTGAGCCACCAAGGTGCCCCTCCTGAAACCAGTATTATACTACACCTTAACTAACTGGAATTTAAATTATAACCTTAAACAAACAAACAGAAGGGTATATATAAAAGTAGATGCCAATTCCAAAGAGCCACTATCGTAATGGGGGAACTTAATGCCCATAGGCATAGTTGGCTGAGGTAATATAATTAAATTTCACCTTAACAGCATTTTATTCCTAAAGCAATTAATAGACACACCTACTTTAAAATCTGTTTAATTAAAATAATAAAAAGAAGAAAGATTTAACAATATTGTGCACTGATTAAAGACAATGTTTTCAATTTTATCCCCCTAGCAATAACACATTTAAAAAAATAAAATGAAAACATCTTCCTTGTATCAGTAAAAATAGTCTTTCCTCTTCCTTAATCTGAGAATTCTTAGTATAAGGAAGTATTTACTTCATCTAATATCTAGTTCAGAAATAAATTTCTAATGAGCATCAAACTGCCATAATATTGAATATGGATAATAATATTTACTGGGATTTTTCACTAATCTTTAACAGAATTTATGACAAGTTATAGCTGAGTTGAGTCTTTCAACAAAATAAGGGACTCCATCCTGAATTTTTATAAATATCACAGTTTTATATTAAGCAGAGGTAATATAATACGGATATTGTTTCCACTACTGAATGTGAACACAATGCAGGACCATATATTACTATATAGTGTCATTAAAATTTTGACCAATCTTCAACCTTCAAGTGATGAATACAGTATAGATACTTAATATTGATTATGGATACTTAATACTGATTACTAGTAGTCATCACCACTGCACAGAACGACATAAAGCACAGTTTCCCATAAAAATTGACACTGCTGTTTTTCCTTACAACATTAATAAAGGAGGCATCATTTACTAAAATGATATATACTAGAGCTTGAAAGAATATGTTCACTCTAATATTTTCTTTAAGTTTATTTTTAAAACTCTGGAAGCCTGAATATTTGTTAAGTTTAGGTATTTACATATTTCAATCCATAGTCCAAAAAATTGTATAGGTGATAATGATAAATTTCAGATTAGAGAATTTTATAAAGTATGCCAAAAATGTCTTGCCAATGACATTTTGCTGAGGTGACATTTATTTCAATTAAGAGGTTATATTTAAGAGTAGAATATGGTAACTTAATTGTTTCTTAAACACTCCTTTTTATTTGGTAGTCTTCTGAGTCAAGGCAAAATTAGGTGACAAATTATGCATTAACCAAATAAATATATAACTAAAAGTAATAAATAACTTAAACTACTTTATTAGAAAAAGCCTTATTATAAATTAAACATTGCAGGCATTTTTCTCTCTGTTCTCTTGGACAGAGTTGACTGCTCCTCCCTTCCATGCTTAATGAAGGGCTTTATGGTGGTAATAAATAATCCAAGCCCTTAGAAGTGTTGTTTGATGAGTATGCCGATTATTTGTAATTAGGTGTGTATTGTAGCTAAATGGCAATACGGGATTTACTTGGTTTGATCCTTTGTTATATAATCATTGTTTGAAAATTCAGTAAAATGCTAAAACAAATAAAGCTACTAATAATAAGAACAATTGATGAGGCTTTTGTGTGTGTTACACCCTCTGTCTCTAGACTGTGAAAGAATGCAGCTGTGTTGATTCATTATTAAAGAACTACTTGCAAAGTTAATCCCCAATCTACCAAGTAAGAGATTAGCAAAACAACTCAATTGTTTTAACTCTTGATTATAAGTTTGATTACATGAAAAATGATACTCATCTGTAATGTGATTCAATTTTGTCCTTCACCATAACATAATTACTTAACAGAATTATTCTCTAAGTAATTTTACCAATGTATAAAACAAATTCTATTTTAGCGTCAACATATAAGATTGCTGAATTTTGTATCTTTTAAAATATTTACAGATTTATATCTTATAAGAGAACTTCCAAATGACTAAACTGTCAGTATTAGGCTTATTAACAGATAAGTAAACTGTAAAATCAGTAACAAAAATCGTCACTATACCATGGATTTCATTATAGTAAAATAGCATATTTTGCCTAGACTCAATGTACAATTTATTTAGAGAGTAAAATATTAGATTTTGTCTCCCAACAGAATTAATAAGCCATTGTCATATTAATTAATTAATTAATTTATTTATTTTTAAAGATTTTATTTATTTATTTGACAGACAGAGTTCACAAGTAGGCAGAGAAGCAGGCAGAGAGAGAGAAGGAAGCAGGCTCCCTGCTGAGCAGACAGCCCGATGTGGGGCTCGATCCCAGGACCCTGGGATTATGACCTGAGCCGAAGGCAGAGGCTTTAACCCACTGAGCCACCCAGGCGCCCCATCATATTAATATATTAAGGACTTTTTCTCATTTGAGAATATGAAGAGTTTATGTTGAACTTGCAGACTCTTTTAGGAAGTATCACATTATGCACATAATTATACTTTGCTACAAATACTGTTCTAATTTCATTAACTTCTACAAGTTATATCAATTTGCTTTCAGCTTCTCATTTTTAACATTAGTTTTTGCTTTTGTTTTTTCACAAAACCATATGTTTATTATATTCCGAAGTTCAAGCCTAACAATTTCCTTTGAAAGGATTTTTGTATCTGTTTGAGTAAAACTCCTTTCATCCTGTGATCCAGTGATTCCTTAGGTACACTTCAGTGATTAATACCAAGTAATGTACAAAGTATTGGATATCTAACTATTACAAATGAATATTGCTTTACATCTGAAGTCAAGAAGTCAAGTGGGATATTTAATAGTTTCCCACAGTAAGTTGCTGCAAAAAAGAAAATACCTTTTTCCATCCAAATTTAATTAGAGAATTAATTCTAAAGATTAAAGTACACTTCTTTTTTTTTTCCTCATAGACGATAACACCATAACTGAAAATGAAGAGAAGGGAGAGTCAGCTCTGTGCAAATCTGGGAAAATTAAAATTTTCAGCTGACATCCAGAAAAACTTGAAAATTGCAAAGTTTCTTAGAAAGATTATATTCAAAACTCTGCTTTAAGAACAAACCAAAAAACTGCAGATGGTATGAGAATGAACATATTATGGATAATTATAAGGGTCTCAGTGCATGAAAGCCACCCACTCAGTTGCAGATGTCCCTTGTAAATAACGTTAGCACAGGACAAGAAGATGATCAGCAAAACTTGGGCCATGCCAGAAAAATCAAAGAACTCTGAACACTAACATCTAAGAGAGACTGGACAATCATGTGTCTACTATTCAGTTTGTCTTTTAGGCTTGAACACAAATTCCAGCACTTTTCTCCATCACCCTATCTAGCATATCTGCCAACAAATATACACGTTACATTCATTTTTAAAAACATTGTTCTATTTACTTTACTCATGGTACTCATCATAGTCTGAAGTTGTCTTATTACTCCACTGATTGTTTACATACTTCTGGATTTTTTTTTTCACCACTAGAAAGCAAACTCTATGAGGAAACGTTCTTAATGCTCAATACATGCACTGTTTTACACAGTGGCTAATAGTCACATGCAGCTATTTAAATTTAAGTTAAACTTGAATAATATGAAAGAAAAAGTCCCTTTCTGTATTTTAAATGTTTAGTAGTCACCTGTGACTTGTAGCTGCCTTATTTGGCTTCACAAACTTTTATTTCTATTAGTAGTTATGTTTGTAGTTTGAAGTAATTTTTTTTAAATCCATATTTTTCATTTACCAACACAAAAGAAAGTCAGCATTAACTCTTCCCAAGTCAAATGAGGAAATTAATCCACGGGCTCTTACTTCTTTTTGCCTTCCTGAATTACCCTTCAGCTTCCTGATTGGGATGAGAGAATCTAGATATATGGAAAACCAGAACTTCATTAACATTGCCTCTCTAGTTTCTCTCTGAATTTGTTGAAAAGTTATCTGCGACCAGACAACAAAATTGAGAGATTATGTGTCAATGATTTGTTTCCATAACTGTTTTTCCTGGAATTTGGCTATAAAGTCTCACTTTGGTGAGGTTTTATTTAGAATGAAACTCTTCTACTCATTGGGTTTATATTGTAACTTTGTATGTTTATGTTGCTTTTGAGCCCTTAGGAAGCTGGCTTTCATGCTTCACTCTTCGTTCTAGGATTCTGGACTGGGGGAAAAATGAAATTATGCTAGTACTTAGCCTACCATACTCTCCTTCAGTTCTACAACTCTTGTCTATCAGCAAGGATAAAATAATTTCTAAAAAAGTAAAGTAGCCCACCCACTTCTTCAATGTTCTCTTTTTGAAACTGATAAATACTAATAAAATCTATCAGAAAGGCACACACTTTTGATAGGTCATTCTATACTGAGTCCAGAAAGTTTTAATTTGAGCTTATTTAATTTCCTTTCAATATTATCCAAATTTTAATATAACATGAGGTGAATGACTTTCTACAACTCTTCATTTCTTTTCTATTGTTATTTTTTCTCATTTAATTGTATACTGGATAGTAGATTTTTGTAAAATGTGCTAAAACTGCCATCTTTCCCAGAAATGACCCCAAATCCAAGTTAAGAAAAACAAATCTAAATGTTTTTACGTGCAGTCAGTTGGAAATCTTACATATGACTTAAAAAATGCCATTAATGAGGGACGCCTAGGTGGCTCAGTTGGTTGAGCAGCTGCCTTCGCCTCAGGTCATGATCTCAGCGTCCTGGGATCGAGTCCCACGTTGGGCTCCTCGCTTGGCAGGAAGCCTGCTTCTCTCTCTGCCTCTGCCTGCCACTCTGTCTGCCTGTGCTCGCTCTCTCGCTTTCTCTCTCTCTGACAATAAATAAATAAAATCTTTAAAAAAAATTAAAAAAAAAATGCCATTAATGAAATTATGTTCTGTTGTCCACAGCCCCTCAAGCTGAAGTTTGCTTTGTTGAAATATATTTCTCCAGGTAATATATATTGAAATAGCCCTATGTTTTGTTATTATTACTTATCTTTTGCTACTAAATTTTAGAAAAAAAATTGTCTTATTTCCAGCCTAAAAAGAATCTGGCATGTAATAGGTACTCAATGAATGTCCAATGAATACATGAATGAAATAATAAACCAATGATGATCCAGTTAATTGGTGCATTTATATGAATATCCTTTCATAGACAAAAAAGGAAACTACCCAGATTCTCTTTTATGTCTAAAACAATAAAAAGATGTATATAAAAAAATCACAGAGATTATTAGTGAAAAGCTGTACAACTACCTTATTGACAAATGGCAATTTTAAGTTTTTATTTGTGCAGAAACATGAGTAAATCAATTTTGTTTTATATATTTAAAAATATGATAGGAAATCATCAGGGTCAGGATAGGATGCAGAGTAGGCAATACTGTCTAATGAGAAGAGCTATAACATTCAAAGTCTACCGAAATGGTCTTGTCAGTAGACACATGAAGTATAAGGAAGTAAAGTTCACATTAGAATTTCTGGAAGTTCAATGTTCAAGGTTGGAGTAATTCTGTATTTGGATTAAGGATACTGGTGAGGATCACCTCATATGAGGAAGACCGCCCCTATTATACATAGAGTCTGAGATAAGACTAAAAATGGAGGTTCACATACCACCTGACAAATATTTAATTTGTAAATCAATGAGTTTAATAAAATATATTTCATAATAGATTTTGTAGCCCTGTTCTCACAAATATATCTTCATAATGAAAAAATGGAAAATCTAGTTTTAAGTGAAAAATACCAAAGATGATAAATCTTTGTATTTATTTCCAATAGTTCTCTGGAAATAGTCCCCTATTAAGAACTGTTACATGTGGGAGATTTTGCTCTCCCTGCAACCTAATAAGGAGAATTCTATATTCTCTAATATAGAATTATTCTAACAAATTCGCCTGCCTTATGTGGACACTGTAAGAATATATGAGATACTTGGGCTGGAGACAAAGGACTTCATTACTCATAGCATTGTAACAGCCAAAATGCCTTCACTTATAACAGATTATTGAGCCCTAATTCCCACACGGTCACATGACAAGGGCCACATGATACCTGGGCATACAGTGACTTGTAGTATAGGAGTGAAAATCTGACCATAGGAAATCACAGTCTTTTAAGGGAAGTGAAAACAAACCTGCCCAAATTTGGCACCTGAGAGATATTATTCTGAACAGAAAAATTCTTTCTTCTTTCCTGGAAGAACACACTATATCTCCCGAGTCTGTCTGCCATGCAAATATTCTTTAAAAAGTAGTCTGGAACAAGAAATGACAGAGTCTCTGCTGGCAAGATGTGTAGAAATATGAGTCACCCATAGAAAATTGTCTTCCAATCATCCTATGATGTCTGAGAGAGTAATAAAGAAATAAACAATTAACAAATTACTATCAATTATATCATAAAATTTGCCTTAATTTCAGCAAAATCACTAAATATGTTGTTAAAAATAACCCTTCCAAATGGTTTTTATTCAACTGAAACTAATGCCAAATTACACATTTTTTTCTGAGTCATTGTAGTTCTTATGTTGTGTCCTACTGACATTAATTTGGGAAAAAAATGTTACTTTGTTGGGCAAGTTATAGTGAAATTGTCTATAAAATTCTTGAAGCAATGCTTAGGTTCAGAAATAAAGTAGGATTTTGAAGTTGAGATCAAATTTTGTAATGGAGTTGTGGATGTTATCATCCTAAAATAGAAATATTTTAATTTCATCACAAATCGCTAACTTATATTGCAGTTTTTACCATTTTTAACAGATATACATTTGTACAATAAACAATCATCATCACAAATGTTTTGTTTAGACATATATATGAATTATTCAATATTACAAAATATTATTCATGTCATGAGATTTGTTAATTACAATTCATTACATGTAGATTCTTTTAGAACCATGCACACAAAAAGCAATAAGAGGGCAAATGGCATTGATGCTTCATTAAGTCTGTAACATTTACATCCTAAATTAATAAGGCCCTATCATCAAGTTTACTAATCTTTCCTTCCACTGTGTATAATCTATTATTCCTCTTCAGTGAATTATATATTCATCCTAAGATTTCCATTTTTTGTTTCTATAGAATTTATTTTCATTATCTTTATGCTTTCCTTTAGATTCTGGAACATATATATGTGTTTTTTAAAAATTTTGTCAATTGCATACATTGATTTCTAGATGTGTTTCTCCTACTTATTATTATTAGGTTATTGGTTAGATTTTGCTGGATTTTCATTGTGCCTAATACATTTTGATTAAATGCTGGGCATTATAAATGTTATGTTTTTGAATATATGAAATTTGTTATTTTCTTTACAAGTCTTGATATTTTCTGGCAGGAAGTTAAATTATTTGTGAATTAGATTAATCCTTTGAAAGCTGGCCATATCCATTATCCATTAGAATGCATCTGTAGTAGTCTACTTAGGAATGGTTTATCACTACTCAAAATGTATGTAAACCATTTCTGGTGACTCACCTTATAGTCATAAGTATTCAATAGTATCTCCCTCTCCTCTTTATCTCAATTCAAATGTCTTCCAATATGGTGTGAGATTTGGTGGTTGTTGAGTTTACAGCTCCAAGGTTGTTGCTCATTGTCCTGTCCTGTGGAGTATCATCCTACCTGATATAGCTGACTAGTCTTCTGGTGAACACTGCAGAGGAGCCCACATAGATTTCTGGAGCTTTTTTTTCTGTATAACAACCTTTTTTATGTATTCTATACCATATATCCCCATTGCTTCTGTATCTATGAGCTCTGATATTTATCTTCCCCATATGGAGATAATGTTTCTTCTGACTGATTTCCACCTCACTATACTAGAGTCCAGAAGCAATCATAAAATTCATCTCGTTTGTTGTTCTTCTATCAGGATTATAGCTCTGTACTGTCCAGTGTCCAACATCTGAAAATATTTTCTGGTTGTCTATGGCAGGAGAGCTAGCCTAGTAATATGTACTCGATTATTCTTTGAAGCAGAATAATTTGGTTCCTTTTTATATTTTCCATTCTTCTCTCGTGATTTTCCACCTATATTTTTCTGTAAATGTTTGACCTTATATATAATAGGTCTTTTAATTTCCCTGTCTGCTAATTTTAGTGACATCCCTAAATCTCTCTTGACATTTTCCTTTCAGCTACAGATGATAGGATACCACTTTTATATATGAGTACCAATTTGTGATTTTATGCTGGTCCTTATGGATGTTAAGTCTGGTTTCTGTTAGTTTCCTTTAAAAAAGTGATGAGCTTTGTTCTTACAGGAAGTTCATTTACAATTCTTGTTAAGTCTTGATTTTAAAATTTATTAGGGTAGTTTTGCAGTAGCCTTACCTAGCATGACAGTAGGCTTACGTCTAGAGAAAGGGCTTTCTGTCATTTCAGTTAAATGTCCAGAGTGAGAGTGAAGTCTCTCTACTGTGGCCATATAAACTCCAGTGTAT
The DNA here is from genome assembly GCA_004024625.1 of Mellivora capensis. Lineage (NCBI taxonomy): Eukaryota > Metazoa > Chordata > Mammalia > Carnivora > Mustelidae > Mellivora > Mellivora capensis. The sequence continues at coordinate 46,332 of PISX010009769.1, read as the reverse complement.
GCAGAATTTTGTAACCTCCAGAATTTCTATTTTAGCATACAGTTCTTCAGTAGTTGTCCTCTGCTAAGTCTCATGGAGTATCATCCTGTGTATGTGCAGATTAATCTCCAGCCAAAGGCTCAAAGGATCCTTATGCAGATTTCTGGTGTTCTTTCTCCTTTGTCTCTCATATCCTGCTTTCCAAATTTAAGCTGCCTCAGGAGTCCCATATTGCAATTATTGATTTCCTCTTCTTAGGGAGACTGCTTATCTCTTTTTTGAGCTCCCCTTCTTTTATCATGGTTCAGAAAGCTTACCCGACCCTTGGTGGAAATCTTTGTGAATGTGATACTTACTTAATGTGCTTCCTTTCTCTTGAGATAAAAGCCTTGTTCCACGTGTGGTTCAGGATATGAAAAGAGTGAGTTTCTTTATATAGTTTTTCAAGTTTTATAAGTTGTTTACAGTGCCTGTGGAGGGGAGACTGTACCTGCTATTCCATATTTGAAGGATATTTCTTCTGAGTATAGAATTGTGAATTGGAAATGTTTTCAGCATGTAAATATATCATCAAATTGTAATCTACCTTTGATTGTTCCTATTAAAAAGTCAGCCATCAGTCTCAGCACTCCTTTGAAGGTAATAAATAGATCTTTGGCTTCTCTGGTTACTGTCAAAATTTACTCTTCATCTTTGATTTTCAAGTTTCACTTTGATGTAACTTGACAGGTATTTTAAAAAATATTTATTTGGCATGGAATTAAATGAAATATATGCATCTGCATGGGATTCACAGAGAAATTTTCATCAGTTTTTTAAAAAATTATTTGCTGTGATTTATTCAAACACTGATTCCACCTCATTTTCTTTCTCCTCTCTCTGGGACTCAAGTTTTGCATATGTTAGAACTTTTGATAGTGTCTCACATGTTTCTTGGATTTTACTTTATATTATTTTTCTCAATCTTGTTTCTTTTAGTGCTTCAGTATATAAATATTCTATTTTTTCTATTTGTGAGTCTCTAATTCTATGTCCTGTTATGTTCAATATCATTCAATGGGCTCTTATTTTCATATTTTTGTAGGTTTTTAATAATTTCAATTATTTTGTAATTGTAATATTGTATAATTTTGTAATTTTTATAATTTCGAATTCTCTGTTAAAATCTTTACTTCTTATTCTGTTTTCCATCTTGTCTTCTCTTTCAGATTTTTATCATGGTTCACATATTAGTCATAAAGTTCCTGTCAGATAATTTCATTATTTGAATTATCTGTGGGTCCTAATATACTGTCTTTGTTTTATATTAAGTTTTAGCCATTTCAATCTCTTTAGTATTCCTCATAAATATGGTGAACATTGTTGAAATATACCTGTGAAAACACAATGTTTTCTTCTTCCAAAGGGGCAAACTTTCTTTCTATAAGTTTTAGTATTCTGGTGATTAACTTCATCTCGTTGTGTCTAGATTTAAGGCTTCACTAGGGCTTGCCTATTCAGTTTGTCCCTAAAAGGTGTAGTCCTTATTCACAGGCATCATACTTATTTCTTGGGTACGGCCTTTACAGTAAGGGCATTTGGGAGTGTTTTTTTTTTTTTAAGATTTTATTTATTTATTTGACAGACAGAGATTACAAGCAGGCAAGAGAGGCAGGCAGGGAGAGAGAGGAGGAAGTAGGCTCTCCGTGGAGCAGAGAGCCCGATGTGGGGCTCGATCCCAGGACCCTGGGATCATGACCTGAGCCGAAAGCAGAGGCTTTAACCCACTGAGCCACCCAGGTGCCCCAGCATTTGGGAGTTTTAACCAGTGGTCTAGGATATTGACTAGAGCTCTAGGATATTGACTATTACACTTTGGCATAGTTTAAAGTCCGAAATCTACCTTCCAGTATTCCATAGCTACTCAAATTTTTGTTCATTTCTTTAGCCTCATGGTTGCTGCTCTCACTTGTGTTTCTTTGAGACTTACTTAGCACATGTATAGTAAAGGAGTCAGCCAACAGGTAGAAATATATATATATATATATATATATATATATATATATATATATATATGTATGTTTTTTTGTTTTAGTTTTTTTGTTTTAGTTTTACTCTCCTTTTTTGTAGTTTTCACCACTCTGAAATTTTTCCTTAGTTCCTGATGCATTGGCAGTCCTGAACACAACTTCAGCTGTCTTTCACTAGGTAATATGATGTTTTATTCTTTGTCCCTATTCTGCCACCCCTGAAGTGGAGAACAACCTTTGGGAAAAAAAACTGTGATACCTGATACCTAAAGAAAGAATAATTCTTAAATTGTAAACTGGTATTAATAATACCATACATAGCTGCTGAAATGCTTTGATAATAAATGTACATGGTCCAAGACAATGATATTGAGTATAGTCTTAAGAATGCACATAGCTAGGTAAAGTTTACTGGGAAGTGAATTTATGGTCCATAACTGAAGATGTGTATTAAAACTTGTATCTAATAAAAATTCCACCTACAACAGAGATAACTAAACACTTACCCTTTTACTGATGGCAGTAGATTAAAATTAAAGCTAATGCTTCAAATAATAAATGTGATACTTTATTTCACAGATTTTAAAATATTAGAAATGATTGCACAGTTGCACACACCAATGGGTAGATGAGGTATTTGATTTATTCTGCCTCACTTTTTTGGTTCTAATGTTTGTTTGTTTGTTTGTTTTAAATATGTACTACTGACTACTGCAAAATATAAATTAATTTGATTTAAAGCTTTTCACATACATATAATTCTCTAACACTTCTTTGTCTCTTCTTTTTACCTATTTCTATCATTTCAACATACTAGCCTTTGCTAGCCATCATTTAATATAAAGGTTTCTTTAGATGGAAAGTGAAAGTAACATATATATCATGATTCTAATACCTAATACTTGGTTAACAAGTCATATTACTAATTTTTGTCATAATTTTCTGCTGGATGTTTATTAGGTGTTATATTGCACTGTAGAGAATGGCAACAGCAGGGACAAACTGGAACCCCCTCCCAATACATTTCAGAAAATATAGAAGAGGGGATTTTATTTTTTTCTTAAACAAAATTAAATAAATAAATAAATAAATAAGGTTGCTTTTAGGTAACTTGTTTACAATGAATTAATTGTTTTAGGTAAAGTAGTACATAGCAAACACCATTTAGGTGTATACACTCTCTTTTGGCATGTTTTAAGAAAGTATCATTTCCAGGATTTTTTTTTCCTTGAATTCTATCTTGGTTTTGTTTAGGTTTATATGTACAAATCAAACACTCTCAGAACAGAAGTTGGGCATCTTTGTCAGTGATTCAAATTGAGAAGAACCCAAGAGTTCTACCTTAAAATATTTGTTGAGAAATTAATTAGACATGTACAGAGAGAAGTGTATGCAAACTGTTTATTACAGAATTTTTTATCCAAGTGAAATATTTGTAATAGATTATAGCAAAATTTGGTAGTAGGCTAAAAATTTAAGTATAGCCTCACACATTTACTCATATGAAAAATGTTCATTCAACAATCATGTTTTGGTGTGTCTGAAAGAACACTTTAGGAAAAAATATATAAAATAAATTTGAGAAATTTAGTATAAAGTTGAACCATGTGAAACTGAATGTTGGTAACTGCATATAGTACACTCTAATTCATGCAGAAAGATCAGTTAAGAGGTAGTTTTAATGTTCCAGAGAGAGAACATGATAACTTGAACTAGTAGGTGGCAATGATTATGAAAAGAAATAAATAAGAATTTAAGGAGAAGTGAAAGGATTTGGTAACTAGATGTGAAGTCGGTTAAGCGTCTGACTCTCAATTTCCCCTCAGGTAACAGTCTCAGGGTTGTGAGAAAACTCCCCTCAGTGGGGAGTCCGCTTGAGATTCTCTCCCTCCTTCTCCCTCTGCCCCTCAACCTCTCTCTCTCTCTCTTTCAAATAAACAGACAAATCTTTAAGTAGAATAAAAACAAAAAATATCAGTATGTCTAAAATTTTAAAACCTGAAATATTATGTTTAGTAGGACATGCCTTGTTATATAATGGGGGAGTTTAAGTGTGTTAAAACTGGTTGGTATAGATGTTAAGGTCAGAATTATAATACATTCCTCTTTACAGTTGTGATATCAGCTATGAAAACCGATCGTGGTATCCCTCCTGAAATATCTGTAGATTAATGTCCTGGTTCAGCTCAGATAAAAGGTCAGCAAATGCAAAAGCAAACACCCATATGCACCATATAATATATTTCATTTCTGTGAGTTGGTTAGATTATTGCACGATTTCTTCTTTTTTCTTTTTAAGATTTTATTTATTTATTTGACAGCCATAGATCACAAGTAGGCAGAGAGGTAGGCTGAGAGAGAGGAAGAGAAGCAGGCTTCCCGCTGAGCGGAGAGCCTGATCTGGGGCTCCATCCCAGGACCCTGGAATCGTGACCTGAGCTGAAGGCAGAGGCTTTAACCCACTGAGCCACCCAGGCGCCCCAATTGCACCATTTCTACATTGTTTCTAAACACACTGTTTAATTATAAATTGAAATATAATTATAATCTTTTCTATCATGAGATAATGAAGATTAAGTTATCAATTTCAAAAAAGTTTTGAACGGATTATTTTTATACTTATTTTCTTGTGGTTCTTTGAGTATACTTTTAAAATCCTCTGAGACACACACATATGCACACACACACACACACACACATCTGTGAAGACATAAATATTTGGTAAAAAAATATAAACAGTGAAGCTTTTATTCATAACAATGAATGTAAAAATTTCTAGGTGTTAGTAAATAGCACTCCTAAAGATTTTCAACTATTTTCCATCCTACTCCAGGATTTAAAATGGAAGCTGAACTGGCCGCTTTTATAGTTTGGCTTGATAAGACTAATTCTTCAATAACTTTTTCACTGCAGATAATTTTTCAGAGAAACAGCATTCTCCCAATGGCCTACATTATTGTGACTGACACAGAATATGTAGGAAGGTGTCTCACATGCCACCATAGTATACGAATTGGTGTTTCAGTATTACCATTTTTGAAGTGGTGGCCGGTGTAAATCAAATTAGCATACAAAGGAGAAAAATCTCTTTGTCTAGATACTGCTTCCATTTCCTTTCAAAGTGGCTATAGTAAGAGCTCATTTGGCATTTTGTAATTTTGTCTCCCTTATGTGGGTCAGGATTAGCCAGTACCAGGTAACAGAATATGTTTTGAACATTACCATTCCACACATTTATATGGATGGAGAATGGGATTAGTTATTATTCTAGCCACCAGAATTTATTATCTGAGATTACCAAAAATACCTTCACGGAAAAACACAAACTGAAGTTAAAGGCTACAGAAGATTTGCTCCTATTTACAAGTTCATTTTCATTTCAAATTGTAACAACTACATGGTGCATAACTATCACATAACTAAAGAGGAGTTATAGTAATGACCCTGGCATTAACTTTTGTTTGGACACTTCTTTTTTTGTTTTGTTAAAAAAATCTTTCTATGGAGACAGGCAACATTTAGTAACAATCTAGCCTATCCTACAGCTTTTCATAAATTATGCCCACTCCCATAGATTTGTAAAAATATAACTTTATTTTGATTAACATCGTTATATAGTTATCCTTTCCATTAATATGTTCATGAAGCTACTAAGTATGTTGCAGATTTTGAACTAAGGCCTGCTTATTCCAAAGTCATGAAACACGCTAGCCTTTTGAACATGCTGCCAACATTAAAATAAGTAAGTATTTTGGTAATATGAAAATCATCATGGTAAATGTTTTACCTATAACATCTAACTCCAGTACCTCTGAGACTGCTTATTTTCTTTATAGTACTTTAACATAGTCCAAAAATTTGGTTAATATATTTTTGATCTCTATTTTTGTCTCTCCTCACCTTGAGGGTAGGGACTTTATGGTTTGTCTTATTCATCACTATATTCTCATTATCTAGAGCATTTCCTGACACCAGGAAAGTGCTCAATAAATGTTGGTTGAATTTTAAAAGATATTTCAATGGATGAAAATTTCAAATTTATTTCATTCCAGGAGTTTCATAAATCTTATACTGTTAATTGTAAACAATTAAGGTAAATATATGTTTGTAAATAGTACTCAGGTATGGGGCACCTAGATGCTTCAGTCACCTTTTGGTTTCCCCGCAGGTCATGATCTCAGGGGTCAGGAGAATGAGCTCCACAATGGGCTCTGGGCTCAGTGGGGAGTCTGCTTAAAGATTCTCTTCCTCTGTCCCTTCCCCCACTCACTCTTGCATGCCCATAAGATTGCGTGCTCTCTTTCTCAACTAAATAAATAAATAAATCTTAAAGAAAAAAAACAGTATCCGGGTAATGGTAATAGAACACAATACACTGAGAAGGTTAAAAAAAAAGATGTTCTAAGGATGTGGATATTTGTAAAGTATTAAAAATAATCCTCCATTTTATTTTCAAATATATTATCACGTGAAATATATTGCCACTTACAAAATATTTGAAATTATTGTATCAAATACAAAGTTAAGCTTCTGAAAGTTAACAGAATTCTAAACATCTATAACTTAAAACATAATTTATCTTAAATGATTTAGTTAGGACAAAACTATTCTGGCTGTTTGCTTCAGACATGTTTTAAGCTGAATTTTAACCCAAGAAAAATTAACTCAATTTAAACTACTTCCTCATATTTGATTCTTAAGTGATTTCTCCATTCTCCAAGTCATTCTACCACTTCTCCATGACTTTTATTTGCATTCTGAGAGACTTCCCATGTTTGCTTTCCACAATACTTACTAAAGCTTTAGTACCATTAAAATTTTATTTCTTATTTGTCTATGTTAACCAATATTTTGTTGCAGACATACGTTTTTTTTTTTACTAGTTTGGCTTCCTTTAATTTTTGGCTTATCTCCTCCGATTTTCTCCATGTGGCTATATTCTCCTGTAGTCTCATATCTTTTTGAGGATAACAAGAAATTGCTTTAAAAAATGCTTCTATTTCTTGTAGAAATTAATTTGTAGTGATAGATACTCCCTGTGAGACTCTATGACAATATTCACTGTCCTTTGAGATTTCAAGGGTCTATACTATTATTTTATTTATCCTCAATTAGGAAGAGAGCTATCCACGTCAGTATATGTTATGAAACAGAGTTTAATAGGATGGCTGATGATGATTAAGATCCAGTTTAAATTGGCTCCAGTGAAAAAAAGAATTTATTGACACATCTACCTAGTCAAGTGTTTGACTAGGCATAGATGGATCTAAGTACTCAAATGACATCAGGAGTCACTCTATTGCTCATCCCTATTTCATTTATTTCAGTTTCATCAGGCAGGCTCTTCACATGTCTTAGCAAGATGGTCTTCACATGGTTTATTCTCAGAAACCTTTGCTCAAAGAGATTCATTTTACCCATATTGTAGTTACAAAAAAGTTTTAAGGATTGATTTGAATTTTCTTCTTAGGCCTTTCATGAAGCAGTCACTTTGTCAGAGGTTTGTAAATACGTTGATTCAGCCTAGGTTTTATGTCTACTTCTTATGATGAAGAAAGGCATTAGTGTCAACTGCTTGAACTCAGAGGAAAGTGTCTAAATAGAGGAAGATGATGGGGATATAATTGCTGGGTAGAAAGATTACAAATGTCCATTATACACAGGGCGTATCAATTTTCCCTGATTGTGCTCACTATTTAGCAAACCCAATTTCTCAGATTAGGAATACCTTCCTGGATTTCAGGCCGTTATTTCCTACTAAAATATGGCTGGAAATGCTGGAAACTACAATGAAGTCTTAAAAGATTCATTATAGTTTGAACATTGCAACTACTTATTTACATAAACTTGAACAGATCATTTGACATTTTAGGACCTCCATTTGCTTAGGAATAAAGTTAGGTAATTATATTTCCTTTAAAATTCTAATATTATGATTAAATAATTGGCTTATGAGTCACTCATGTGGGCCACCACCTCTCTCTGTCTCAGTGTCTCAAGTATAAAGTAAGTTGCAGTGTTCCTGTCCTTTCTGACCATTTGGTGTACGGCGAAAGTAAAGTAAAGTGAGTGGAAAGAAAGTACTATGAAATACGTGAACGAGAAAAGTTTTCATTTTCACAGTTCAAGAAATAAATTATGAATCATTTTGTTTAGTTGAATCTTAGGCAACCTCTCTTCTTAAAACAATGTATATTTTTGCTGATGTGATATAGGTTAGTCCAATAAATCCTATTTGTGTATAGTGTATATAAAGCCCATGACTGTTTTTCTCTATATGCAACCTTTCAAATACTGATGGTACTTTGTAAGTGACCTAACTTACCTAACAGTTATAATAATAATAACAATAGCTAATATTTATTAAGTGCTTATTTTAAACTAATTAAACTAAATGCATACCACCTAATTCAAAACATAAAACTAATTATTTTGGATATTTTCCTGAAATAATATTTGTGGAACCTAATAATACTGGCTTTACTTTTCAGTATAATAGAGATATATTTGTGTGACCATTGACTATATAGGACATAAAAAATACAATATCTGCTATTAATTAGTGACTGTCATAATGCTCCTGAGGTAAGTATTTTTTGAACAAATTTGCTGTTGCTTTTATTTTTTAAATAATAATTTTATATATATAATTAATAATAACTTTAAAATAATAATTTAAATAATTTAGGTTTTTCATTCATGCCAGTTCCACTGGAATCTATAACATTGAGTTATTTAAGTTTAACCTAATTATTTGTGTTGCTTATGAAACAAAGCTTATGTCATTTTTACTGTATAAAAAATTTACCAAACTTCCTCACTGCTGCTGACTTTTATCTAGTACCATTTAACTTATCAGAGGTACAATCTACTTCAAATTTATTTTGGTATAAGACTGAACCTATTTCTCATCAAATTAAAAAAAATTTTTTTTAGGAATAATCACAGCCTTTGCATGAACAAAAGTCCTCTCATTCACTTTTGCTTCCTCCCACATTCTCCCATGGTATTACATATCATATAATTTGTAAGATGAACCACAGTTCTGAGACCCCCCTGTAATAATATAAATGCATTTTTTGTTTTATGATACAGTAATTACTTACAGTGCTACAGTTATAACTGTAATGTGAACAGTGTAACTGTCATCTGGAAAATGTGCTCTTTGAGCATGGTAAGTATGTAAACATAATTTGTTAAATGCCAACTCATAACAAAAGATCCATATGAGTAGGGCAAACTAGAAAGCAACAGAAATGAGTTCTTTGATATTTTTGTCATCCCCAAAATGGTTTCTGAAGAAATACTGAATATTATCTGTAGCTTATTCTCTGATAATCTATTTAATGACCTTATTTTTAGTGTTTCATGAAATAACAGTGGACTCCATTGCAATAATATTGAATGAGACTCTTCACCACATAAAGATTGCATAATTCACATGTAAAACAGGATCGAGCATGTGACAATTTTAGATGAAATAATTCATTTGGAACTTTATTCATAAAATTAAAATATTTTAAAATGAGGAAAAATAATTACTTGAAGGTCATAGCTAAATTCTTAAAATGAATAAAATATGTGTATTGTATTTCAGGCTAATGTAAGGGAAAACAATGTCTTCAATGGATCCAAACATTGAAAATAAATTGAGGAATATGAACATTTCCTCAAAGTAAATTGAGGAAAATGAACATTTTTTTACTTGAAATAACTAAATTTTGTTTTTTAAAATGTTTTTGCTTTGCTGTATTGAACAGTCATCATTCCTTAATCTCTTACTAGATTTATCAAACCAATCAATGACATTATACCCATAAGCTATGTTTCCATAGTTCTATTTCAAAGATATGATTAGAGTTTAAAGTGTTCAAGGAAACTGGTTGAATTTAGTCATATGGCCTCAGGAGGAAATATATATATACACACATATACTTCATATATATATTTCATATATGTATATATGTATATCTCCAAGTTACATGACTTTTTAGCAGCCTGAAATATTTATAATGGTCAAATGTTGGCTCCTTGTGTGCTGAAGGGATGGAAGGTTGTGTTATTTATATTGTTTTTCAAACTGTGCTTTCCTTATGATTCGTCTATTGGTTTAGAGAAAGGATTATTTATCCTTTAGATGGTATTAAATTAACATGCTTCTCACTCAAAAAAGAAAAAAAAAGGAAGCCACTAAAATATATTCTATTTCATTGACATCTTCTGTAGCCTAAAATATACATTCAAGCAGCATTTGGAAATGTCAACTGCATTTGACACTGGCCAATTGATGAAAATGGTTTGTCCTGTTGACTTAACTCCCGCAATTAGACCTGTTCACCATGTCTGCTGCATAGTGTGCTTTTAGTTACAGTGACCTATGCTATTACAAGAAATGAGTTTGGAAATGGTCTTTATCCTCCCAAATAAAGTTAGTGCATCCAGATTTTGAGACTGACAGGAGTAATATTCCCCAACTAAAGCTGGAGCTTAGCCCTGTTATACTTATTAAAAAGCCTATTCATACAAATTAAATCCATTCCATATCCTGGCCTCTGATGACAGCTCCATTTTTTTCCTTGTCTGGCTTGAATTACCTCAAGTCTGTACCCAGAAAGAATTTATCCCTTTCAAGAGACTTCTCCAAGCCTATAATAAATTCACATGGGTCGTCCCATCAATGTAGTGAATTTGCATTATTATTTCATTATGAGTAGGAAAGAAAGCGGATTAGATCTCTTCCAGCATTGGCAGAGCCTAATTCAACCTGAACACATGATTAAAGCTGGCATTTATGACTATAACTGTCAAAGAAAACTAATTGTAAACTGAGAGCTGTGGATAATTATGGCTTTTGGTATTAAACCATTTCTCTCCTATTTATCACAGAACCAACTACAGACTTTATTACTGTTTGCATTTAGTTGTCTGATCACTATGAACCTATTTAGGCAAATTAAAATTGATTTGTATTCTCAAATTAAGGGCTCTGTGTAGATTTAAGTTCAATCATGCCTTAGTATGTATGTTCTGCTTTTTCTTTCCTTTATTATTACTATTTTTTTGGAAAAGGTGAAGTGGCATTAACACCACTATCCCAAGACATTGCACTTTGCATTGTTTTAATTACAAACCTTGAAGCAGCTACTTCATAATCAGTTTGACACATATGCTATTTAAACTATCTTTCATAAGAGATCTAAAAAAATCATCCCCATTATGTGCACTATACATATTGTTTTAGAACCATGTATGTACATGTTAATACATTTTATGTTTATATGTATTTACACAGGTATGAATAATTAGGCACAGAGAATATACATATAACTATGTATATAGAATTATATGTATACTAGACATACATACACATGCATTAATGTATGCACATGCACACAAACATATGGATATATCACCACTTAACATTATAAGCCCTTAATTATGTAGCAAATATCTTTACAATTTTATGGGAAGCTATATGGGGTAGTAGCTAAACATGTAAACTCTAAAGCATATCCACTTAAAATTCAATTCCAATCTTGCCATGTGCCAGCTAAGCACATTTGTACAATTTCCTCATTTCAAAAATGTTTACATATTATTATGAGCAGGATAACTAAATGAAATAATTATTGTAGACTAACTTGCATTCAGTAAGTGCTCAATGTGAGCTTTCAGCTAGTTTTATTAAATGCTCTTTTTGTGAATGAATCTGTGTGTGTATGAATTTGTGTGGCAATGCATTTTAAGGTAGAAATATAACAGCAATAGGTATAATTCAACTATATTCATCAATTTTATGGGACAGTTCTAATTCATGAAATTGTATTCAGGAAAGGCAATTACTTAAAAGCTTAAGTAGCAGAATTTAATTTTTATAACTGTAAAAATCATTTATGAATAATAAATTACACATCAAAAAAATAATTTCTTTTGTCTAGTGTCCTGGTTTTCAGTTCAGGGAATAGTTTCACTGAATTATATGAAATATTACTGATAATGAGTGAAATGAATTATATGTTGATAAGAATAGGCTATTTGGAAATATCAAACAGTAGGAAGTGTTGCTATTACAGATAATAGTACAGTTATAGTAGGCATAGAAATACCTATATTTTGCTCCATTGATACTTGGATTTTAGGAAACAAAATGTTTCATTGAGAAAGAGCAAAAATATTTTGAAAATGGGTATTATCATTGTGAATGCGCAGCTCAATTACCAAAATTGAATTTTATCACGTATGAGGACAATAAAGATAATATTTTATTCATAATCACTTAGCAATATGAAACTGGAACCATGGATTATGGGATTCCTTAACTGTACCACATTTTGATATCTAATATACTCAATAAATATGAATGATTAAAATAATTTCTATTACTCAAAGTAATAGTATTAATAGTATTAGTTTAAAATCAATCTCAGATGATATATGCAATAGTTTAAAATGTAGGCTTTGGAATCAATTTTTTTAAATTCTTCTTTTTCTTTATAAATAAAAGAGCTTTTAAAATTATCCTTGGTCTCAAGATCCTACTAATTCTTTGTGTTAAAGTATTACCTCCTTCCTTTTTCTTTTTTTGCTTTCTTCTTCCCTTATTGTTTTCTTTTTTTTGGTATCTATTTTCTTTCCATCTCTGTGCATGAACAAAAATATTTTGGCAGTTACGTTAACTGTGCACATACATTGTGTTTGCCACTTTTTCACTTATTACTACTTCATAAACACTGACTCATGTTTTCACATAATCTCTGTATCATCATTTAAGTGATGTCTTAAAATGTCATTGGATCAATATGCCACTATTGATATCAATATCAATAATTTACTTAAACTATGCCTTATATTTGTGAGACGTCTAGGCTGTCTTAAAATTGCTATGTATATAGACCCTAAGAAGACCTCAGAGCATACTTCTTTACTTCAATTATTTCCTTAGGCTTAAATATTTGGAATCAGATTACATTTAAAAAAATTTTTTAATTTTTTTTATTAACATATAATGTATTATTAGCCCCAGGGTAAAGGGTCTGTGAATCGCCAGGTTTACACACTTCACAGCACTCACCATTGCACATATCTTTCCCAATGTCCATAACCCCACCACCCTCTCCCTACCCGCCCTATCCCCCCAGCAACCCTCAGTTTGTTTTGTGAGATTCAAAGTCTTTTATGGTTTGTCTACCTCCAATCCCATCTTGTTTCATTTATTCTTTTCCTACCCCCTAAACCCCCCACATTGCATCTCAACTTCCTCATATCAGGGAGATCATATGATAATTGTCTTTTTCCAACTGACTTATTTCGTTAAGCATAATACCCTCTAGTTCCATCCATGTTGTTGCAAATGGCAAGATTTCATTTCTTTTGATGGCTGCATAATATTCCATTGTATATATATATATACCACATCAGATTACATTTTTGAAAGGTATGAAACTAACTATGGTTTCCAGTTTTTTTGGCCAATATATTACTCTACAAGAGGATATATAAGAAATGGGCTTTTCCTAACAGTACTACTACAGTGTCATTTTGGTTTTACTTTTAATATTTTGTTAATTTGTCAATGGTATATAAACACTACTGTTAAGTTAAATATAGCAAATCAACAATTACAAAGACAAGTTCATTCTCTAGGTATACACTAAATGACATCTACTTGTTTGGTCTTTACTTTCTGACAGCTTGCACTTTGCTTATGGGTCCTGAAGGATCACTGATAAATAAATTGTGCTTGCATTTCAGAAGTCTTAATTTCATATTAAAATGACAACCTGAGCCAACACTTCTGATGGGAACAACTTTTTTTAAGAAAAAATAGCATCACAAAATACAACATTTAGCTTATTTAACTGAAGTTAAAGTGAAAAGCTGTATTTTAAAATGTGCTTATTTTCTTGCAGGGGAGACTATTTTAGTCTATGTGCAAACTTATTAAAACTAAGTCTTATGAAGTAAGCACTCAAAAATATTCACATAATTCCTAACATATTTTATAACGCAGATCATGGTACACCTAGATGAAAATTATTTGCCCAATAGAGCTAGCATTATTTTGAACATTTAAAAAAAATAATTTGTTTATCTGAGACAGAGAGAGAAAGAGGGAGAGAGTGGGGGCAGGGGCAGAGGGAAAAGGAGAGAGAGAATCTCAAGCAGACATGGGCTTGCTCTCAAGATCCTGAGATCATGACCTGAGTGGAAACCAAGAGTCATTTACTTAACTGTCTGAGTCACCTAGGTGCCCTCAACTAGCATCATTTTGAACAGAAGAAACAACTTTTTTCACAATTTTATTATCAAAAATTTCTATAATTCAGTGATGATTCAGTAACAGAATTTTCACCTAAAAATAATTCTCAAATGAACTTTAAATTCAAATTCCAGTGTAGAACTGTATTTCCTTCTTGTGTTAAAAAAAAATCTCTAGAATCTCCCCACATTTATGTAAACAAACAAACAAACAAACGTATGATTCTGTCAAAGTGTAGTGTCACATAAAGGTTCTCAAAAGTGTTATTCAACATTTGTATACACAATAAGTAATTTTATCAGATATTTTGTTAGAAATACAGTTCTTTAACATTTTTATTTATTGATCACCATTAATGATATCTCTATAGGTGAGTAGATTGAGAGCCAAAGAAGTTAATCAAGACATAAAAAGGAGGAAAAATTGAAAACATTTTATAGATTTGTTTGTGTTCCCAAGAATATATGAACATAATTTCTTAGAAAATGCAACAGATACAACCAGCCACTACTGAACTTAACAGGAGTAATATATCATTGCTCAAGTGTGGTTCAAAGCCCGTTTTTACTGTATGAAGGAAAAGAAAGCATATCACCAAAGTAAGTAAGGAAAACTGAATCCTCCAAAAATTGAATAGAATCCTGGGAATTCAGCAAATGTGAAATGACAGTGACTAAAAAACCCACTATACTATACAGATAATAATATGCTTTCATGCCCACTGTGTGGAGGTCAGAGCAATGCAGATTAAGCAGTGTTTATAGTTGATGTGAGAACGCTTGATGCTTTGGCTTACATTAAGGACTGGAGGCTACACACAGAAACGTTAAGTTTTTGTCCTTCAGTCTAAAATACAAATTTAAATAAAATCTTTCCTAATAAGAACCTTAGTAATACAGGAATTTGACAAGAGTGTAAAAACCATGAAAATATTTTTTTGCTATTTTCTTACTTTAATTTCTTAACAGTAATATATGTCAAAATAATATACCTTAAAACAACAACAACAACAACAACAAAACCCTCTATCTTTATTTTAAGGGTCAACTGCCGCCAAAAGAAATTGGGCCTTCATGATGCAAATTCTAAAAGGCACAAATTATAGAAGGTTTATTTCCTGAGGAGGGTGAAAGAGGGTATCTACCCCATGCATATCTGAGTAAGTGGCTACTGTACAGAATACAGGGGCATTAAATAAGCAAATATATTCTGTAACAAATACCACTTCTTCCCCCCTCTATTTTGGGATACTAATAGCTAGGCCTTTATCGTCTGGCAGGATATGAGAAGATCCTTCTTTGAGAAACACAGCATCCTAAGAGAAAATACTACAGGCATCAATATTGGGAATTTCCAGCTAGATATATTGTAGCAAAGTCCAGTTGATTAACCCCACACACATGCTTAGAGCTTCCAGCTGGCTTTATAGCATATTACTCTTAAAGATGAGATGGTAAGCAAGGATCAAAATTTATAAAAGGAAAGTCAGTATCAAATAAATTAAAGAAAGAAGTAATTAAAAATAAACTTTCACTCAGTAATATGCTTCTGGAGCCTATGAGAGGTCTGTGGCATGGCTGCTGTGAAGACCTGAGGGTGCTTCAGTGCTTCTGTGAAGAAGGAGGGCAGACAGTCTTGGGGCAGATGGTGTGATCTGAGGATCCCTTGGGAAACATGGGAGGGAAGGTTCCCCTTCTTGGAGTCCAACTGGGAGAGATGGCATTGCCTCTCTGGGAACAAAACAGCCAGAGGGCATCATTTCCCTCTCCCACCCCTTAGCATAGGCAGAGAGACACCTGCTTAGGACAACTAACCTGGACTTTGGTTCTTTACTGGGCTTTACTCCAAACTCCATGCCCTTGCAACTTGGTGCAACTGCTCTTCTGGGACAAACCAGCATCAGTCCCAGTGCAGTGAGACCTTCCCCCAGAGGACCAGGATGGGTCCCTGCAATGTCAGGTCCCTAAAGCTGGGAGTTTAAAAACTCAGCCAGCCTGCCTGGGATAAAGATCAAGGCATACTGCACTGACAAGTGGTGAGGTAATGTGGACACAGACAGGGTGAAGGCAGAGATCTGAAGGAGATGTGAGACACATGAGGGGGAAATTGCTCTTCTGAAAGGGCTTCCCAGATAGCGGTGGGTATCAACTTCCCTTTCCAGGATGAGGCAGTGGGCTGGGCTGGCACCATTTCCCTAGCCCACCCCTTAGCATAAACTAACTTTATTAAGGAGAACAGTGCCAAAAGTGGCAGTCTAAACTACTTACACCAAACCCTGCCCCTCTGCAGGTGTTTTTCTTGGCAAGCATGCCTGAGGACCAGAGCCATGAGCCCCTCCACCAGAAGACCAGAATAAACCACTTGCATGTACCATGTCTACTAACCATAGAGTTCTGCAAAACTTCATCTCTAGTGGAAATAGCATCAGATCTCTTCAACAACCAGATTAGAGCACACCTAGTTAAAAGATCCCACACTTTAGCCAAGGTCCAAACATTACCCACTGCAAGCAAGGAGAAACTCTGCCAAGGACTACCCTAAGGGAGAGAGCAGCCAAAACTCAGCAGCAGAGTGCATAAAGCATATACCAGAAACACTTCCTGATGTGCCAGGCCCTAGATGTGTATAACTCTGCTTCATAAAGCCATTATTCTCAGGAGCAGGAAACATAACAGGCTTTTCCAACACACAGAAGATGAAAGAGACCTAGACAAAATGCCAAGGCAGAGGAATTTATCTCAAAAGAAAGAACAAGAAAAGATCACGGCCAGGGATCTAATCAAAACAGATATGAGTAATATGCTTGAGCCAGAATTTAAAGCAATAATCATAAGGACACTAGCTGGACTTGAGGAAAGCATAGAAGACATACCAGAGAGCAGAGCTAAGAGAGACCTAAAATCTAGTCTGGCCAAGTTGAAAAAATCCATTAACTGAGACATGAAACTAACTGGATGCAATGACCAAATGATAGGAGAAGCAGAAGAACAAATAAGTGATATAGAAAATAAAATTATGAAAATTAATGAAGCCAAAAAGAGGGAAAGAAAAATGTTGAGTCACAAATATAGACCTAGGAACTCAGTGACTCTGAAAAATGTAATGTTTATACCATAGGAGTCCCAGAAGGAGAAGAGAGGGAAAAGGGAGCAGAAGATTTATTTGAGGAAATTATAGCTGAAAACTTTCCTGTCTGGGGAAGGAAACTTACATCCAAATCCAGGAGGCACACAGAATTTCCACCAAAATCAACAAAAGCAGGGCAACAAGACATATTGTAGTTATATTTGTAAACTATAGAGATTAAGAAAAATATCCTAACAGCATCAAGACAAAATAAATCCTTAACTTAAAAGGGAGACAAATAAGACTAGCAGATCTCTCCACAGAAACCTGGCAAGCAAGAAGAAAGCAGCATTATATATTCTACATGCTCAATGGGAAAAATATGCAGCCAAAAATATTCTGTGCAGTAAGGCTGTCATTGAAAATAGAGGGAGAGATAAAAAGTTTCCCAGATAAAACTAAAGGAGTTTGTGACCACTAAACCAGCCATCCAAGAAATACTAAAGGGGACTCTGAGTGGGAAAGACCAAAAGGGAAAAAGACTAGAAAGGAACAGAGAAAATCTCCAGGAACAGTGACGAAACAAGTAATAAAATGGCACTAATTCCATATCTATCAATAATTACTTGGAATGTGAAGGACTAAAGGCTCCAATCAAAAGACACAGCATGTCGGGATGCCTGGGTGGCTCAGTTGGTTAAGTGGCTGCCTTCGGCTCAGGTCATGATCCCAGCATCCTGGGATCGAGTCCCACATCGGGCTCCTTGCTGGCAGGGAGCCTGCTTCTCCCTCTGCCTCTGCCTCCCACTCTGTCTGCCTGTGCTCGCTCGCTCTCTCTCCCTCTCTGACAAATAAATAAATTAAAAAAAATTTTTTTTAATTAAAAAAAAAGACAGGGCATGTCAAAATGAATTTAAAACAAAACAAAACAAAACAAGATCCATCTATATGCTACTTACAAGAGACTCATTTTAGACCTAAAGCCACCTGTAGATTGAAAGTGAGGGTATGGAGTGCCATTTATCATACTAATGGATGTCAAAAGATACCTGGTGTAGCAATACTTATATCAGACAAAGTAGATTGAATTGAATTTAATTTTTTTGTTAAATTTTATTTATTTTTGACAGAGAGAGAGAGAAAACAAGCAGGCAGAGTAGCAGGCAGAGGAGGAGGGATAAGCAGGCTCCCTGCTGATTAAGGAACCTGACATGGGCTCCTTGTGACCTGAGCCAAAGGCAGTTGCTCAACCAACTGAGCCACCCAGGTGCCCCAAACAAACTAGATTTGAAACCAAAGACTAAAACGAGAGATAAAAAATGTTACCATCCATAAAAAAAGGGGGTCTGTCCAACCAGAAGAGCTAACAATTATAACTTGGGAGCACCCAAATATATAAGACAGTAACAAACATAAAGGAACTCATTGATAATAATACAATAACAGTAGGGGACTTTAATACCACACTTAGAGCAATGGACAAATCATCTAAGGAGAAATCAGTAAGGAAACAATGGCTTTGAAATATACTGGACCAGAGGGACTTTATAGATACATTCAGAGCATTTCTTCCTGAAACAGAAGAATACACAATCTTCTCAAGTGCACAATGGGATATTCTCCAGAACAGATCACATTCTAGATCACAAATCAGGCCTTACCAAGTACAAAGACTGAGATCATACCATGCATATTTTCTGATCACAATGCTATGAAATGTGAAGTCAACCACAAGGAAAAAATGGAAAGACCACAAATACATGGAGGCTAAAGACCATCCTACTAAAGAATGAATGGGCCAACAAGGAAATTAAAGAAATTTTAAAAATACATGGAAATATATGAAATTGAAAACACAATGGTCCAAAACCTTTCGGATGTAGCAAAAGTGGTCATAAGAATAAAGTACATAGCAATAAAAAGTAAGAAAAAGCAAGAAAAATCTCAAATAAACAACTGAACTTTACACCTAAAGGAGCTAGTAAAAGAATAACAAATGCAGACTAAAACCAGCAGAAGAAGGGAAATAACAAATACTAGAGCAGAAATAAATGAAGCAGAAACAAACAACAACAACAACAACAACAACAAAACAGTAGAACAGATCAATAAAACCAGGAGCTGGTTTTTCAAAAAAATTAATACAACTGATAAACCCCTAGCCAGACTTATCAAAAACAAAAGAGAAAGGACCCAAATAAAATCACAAATGAGAGAGGAGACATCATATCCAAATACAAACTATTGTAAGAGAATAGTATGAAAAATTATATGCCAACAAATCGGGCCATCTGGAAGAAATGAATAAATTCCTAGAAACAAATAAACTACAAAAACTGAAATAGGGGAAAAAAATAGAAAACTTGAATAGCCCAATAACCAGCAAAGATATTGAATCACTAATCAAAAATCTTCCAACAAACAAATTCCAGGGCCAGATAGCTTCACAGAGGACTTCTAACAAGAATTTAAGGAAGAGTTAATATGTATTCTTCTCAAACTATTAAAAAAATAGAAATGTAAAGAAAACTTCCAAACTCATTCTACAAGGCCAGCATCACCCTGATTCCAAAATCAGATAAAGACTCCACTAACAAGAAGAACTATAGGCAAATATCTCTGATGAACATGGATGCAGATATTCTCAACAAATACTAGCAAATTCAATCCAACAGTACATTAAAATAATCATTCACCATAATGCAGTAGATTTATTCCTGGCCTGCAAGGGGTGATCCAATATTCACAAATCAATCAACATGATACACTACATTAATAAAAGGAGGGATAAGAAACGTGATCCTCTTAATAACTGCAGGAAAAGCTTTTGGTAAAATACAGCATCCATTCTTTTTTTTTTTTTTAAAGATTTCATCCATTTATTTGACACAGAGAGAGATCACAAGCAGGCAGAGAAGAGGCAGAGGAGGAGGGAGAAGCAGAACCCCTGTTGAGCAGAGATCCCGATGCAGGACTCGATACCAGGATCCTGAGATCACGACCGGAGCTGAAGGCAGAGGCCCAACCCACTGAGCCACCCAGATGCCCTGAGCATCCATTCTTGATAAAAACCCTCAATAAAATAGGAATAGTGGGAACAAACCTCAACCTCATAAAGGTCATATACAAAAAAGTCACAGCTAATATCATCCTCTATGGAGGAAAAACTGAGAGGTTTTCCTCTACAGACAGGAACAAGTGGGCAATGTCCACTCTCACCCACTGCTATTTAACATTAATACTCAAGTCCTAGTCTCAGCAAACAGACAACAAAAATAAATAAAAGGCATCCAAATCATTAAGAAAAAAGTCAAAGTTTCACTATTTGCAACCACATGATACTCTGTAGAAAAGCTAAAAGACTCCACAAAAACAACAACAACAACAAACAAACAAACAAACAACAAAAAAAAACCCAGCTAGAAATGATACATGAATTCAGTAAAGTTACAGGATATAAAATGAGCCTATAGAAATCTCCTGCATAGAAATACATCAATACATCAAAGATGAAGTAGCAAATAGAGAAATCAAGTATTTGATTCTACTCAAAATGGTGCCCAAAACAATAAGATACCTAGGAATAAACCTAACCAAAGAGGTGAAAGACCTGTGCTCTGAAAACTATAAAACACTTACGAAAGAAACTGAAGCGGACACAAAAATTGGAAAGATATTCCATGCTCATGGGTTGGAATAACAAGTATTATTACAATCTCCATTCTACCCAAAGCAATGTACACATTTAATGCAATCCCAATCAAAATACCACCAGCATTTTTCATAGAACTAGAACAAACAATCCTAAAATTTGTATAGAAACGCAAAAGACCCCACATAGCCAAAGCAATCTTGAAAAAGAAAGGCATCTTGAAAAAGAAAGCTGGAGGCATCACTATTCGTGACTTCAAGTTATGTTACAAAAGCATAGTGACCAAGACAGTATGCTACTGGCACAAAAATGGACACATTTACAGCAATGGCACAGAATGGAAAACCCAGAAATGGGCCCACAACTATACGTCCAACAAAGCAGGAAAGAATAACCAATGGGAAAAAGACAGTCTCTTTAACAAATGGTGTTGGGAAAACTGTACAGCAACATGCAGAAGAATGAAACTGGACCACTTTCTTACACCATACACAAAAATAAATTCAAGATGAATGAAAGACCTAAATATTAGACAGGAATCCATCAAAATCCTAGAGAAGAACACAGGCAGTAGCCTCTTTAACATTGATTGTAACAATTTCTTCATAGGTAAGTCTCCAGAGGCAAGGGAAAGAAAAACAAAAATAAACTCTTGGGACTTCATCAACATAAAACACTGAACAGTGCAGGAAACAATCAACAGAACCAAAAGGAAACCTTCAGAATGGGAGAAGATATTTGCAAATGACATATTTGATAAAGAGTTAGTGTCCAAAATCTGTGAAGATTTTATCAAATTCAATACCCCCAAAACAAATAACCCCATTAAGAAATGGGTAGAAGACATGAATAGACAATTTTCCAAAGAAGACATCCAGATAGCTAACAGATACATGAAAGGATTCTCAACATAACTCATCCTCAGGAAAATACCAATTAAAACTACAATGAGATATTACCTCACACCCATCAGATAGGCTAAAATTAACAACACAGGAAACAACAGTTGCTGGCAAGAATGTGAGAAAGGAGAACCCTCTTACACTGTAGGTGGGAATGCCAACTAGTGCAGACAGTATGGAGGTTCCTAGAAAGCAGTATACTGTTAAAAGTTTAAAAATAGAACTACCCTACAATCCAGCAATTACACTACTAAGCATTCACCCAAAGAATACAAAATAGGTAAAGGTTAAAAATAGAACTACTCTACAATCCAGTAATTACACTACTGAGTATTCACCCAGGGAATACAAAAATACTGATTCAAAGGGATACATGTACCCTGATGTTTACTGCAGCATTATCAACAATAGCAAAACTATGGAAGAAGCCCAAATGTCCACCAACTAATGAATGGATAGAGATGTGGTATATATACACAATAGAATATTACTCAGCTACTGAAAAGAATGAAATCCTTTCATTTGCTATGATATGGATGGAATTAGAGACTATTAAGATAAGTGAAATAAGTTAGAGAAAGACAAATACCATATGATTACACTCATAGTGGAACTTAAGAAATTAAACATGATGATAGAGGAAAAAAGAGTGGCAATGCATAAAACAGACTCTTAAAATAGAGAACTGAGGGTTGCTAGAGGGGAGGAGGGTGGAGGGATGGATGAAATGGCTGATGGGGATTAAGGAGGGTGCTGGCTGTGGTGAGCACTCAGTGTTGTATGAAAGTGATGAATCACTAAGTTCTACACATGAAACTAATGTTACACTGTATGTTAATTAACTGGAATTTAAATAAAAACTTGAAACTAAAAAAAGGTGAAAGCTGGAATACTGTATAAAATTAAAATTTAGAACTATTTTAATTGTATTAAATTTATATCTTACACTGGAATGGAATAAAATTGAGAAAACAAAAAAATTAAAAATACGTTATTATTTGTTAGAGACATATGGGAGGTATTCTATGTACAAACAAAAAAGATGCTATATTTTTAATAAAGAAAAATCAGAGATGAAAGCAAAAATTTTCAAGATAAATGTGAATATAGAATTGAAAAACTCAACAGCAGTTTTGGAAGGTTTTTGCTCCCCAAAATAAGAGCAAAGCAGAACAAAATAAAATCTAGGACAAAAAGGAAAAAAAAACCAAACTGCTGGCCTAAATGTTCAATATCTTAGCAGTAAAAAACATCCAGAAACAGGCAGAAGAGAAAGGCTGGAGTAGAGGAAATTATTCAGTAGTATTTCCCAGAGCTAAAAATCACGAGTTCCTTGATTGAAGGACTTACATATATCCAAAGACATGGATGAAAAAAAGAGGCACACCATGATACATCACTGCTGAATTTCAAATCATGAAGAAAACAAGAAAATCCTATAAGCTTCCCCTGAGAAAAATTTATCTTATACAAAGATTCAGGAAAAAAGGATAACTTTTACTGTTTCAATTTCAGAATAGGATGCTTAAAGGCAAAAGGGCAATACAATAAAATTATTGAGCAAAATGATTTCCAATCCAGAATTCTACATCCAACTAAACTTTCATACAAAGATGAAGGCAAAGGTAAGTTCATAAAGATAGCGAAGACTGAGATCCTCAATCAAAATGAGAAATTAAGAACAATTTTGAAAGGGTAATATCTGTGATTGGGATCCAGGAATCAGGGGATCAAAATATGGCAAAGAGGGCTAAAGGCAGAGTCCAAGATAATGACAAAGCAAGAAACTATGTGATAGTGCTCAACAGATAGAGGTCAAAGTCCAGACTGGAGCAGGTGAGAAATAGCCAGAGATTTTTTGATAAGATAGAACTGATTGTATATCTGCTAAATCTGAATTCATTTCAATGACTCTGGGACACTTGGCTGGATGTTTTAAGTTAGAAAAGTAGAAAACTATTCAAATAAACAGCAAGACAAATCAAGACAAAATTCACTGTCAGGAAAATAAGAAGAAAAGAAATATGCTCTATAGTTCAGTGATGAAAAGTATTTATACTGTCATCATTTTATATACTGGATAGTGTTCTGATCCCAATTTGAAGTAAGTGGATTAGAAGAACAGGAAGCAAGTGCTCTTGTTTTGGGGATAAAAGAGAAAAAAGGAAGAGAATAGAGACCGAAAATAACATCCTTCTTAGTGAGAAGTTAATAGATAATGCCTAAAACTAAAAAATTAGGATGTAGCTACATAATAATATTATGTATACATTTGGTGAAACACTTTGAATATTAGCAAAAATTGGATGTAGGTGACCCTGGGGAGGAAAAAAAAATATTACACGTTTGGTGATAAAGGTTTTTCATAATAATCCTTAAGGAATTGTTTGATCCTTCAAACAATGTACATATACAACTTTTATTTAATTTTTAGAAGTACTTGAAAAAAGTTAGACAAATACCCAGTGTAATACAAAGTTTAAGAGCCTCAGTTCTGGAGTTAGACAGGTTGAACTAATTCTGGAAAAATGAATAATTCCAAGACTTTAGTCAAATTACTTAATTTCTCTGTCAGTTTTTTGCTTTGAATGAAAGAGATGATACCAGGACCTACTGGTTATTTTGATGTAGATTTAATGAGATATTCTGTGTAAACAGAACTTCTTGGTATGTAGTTAGATGTACGACTATCACTTTATTACAGTGATGAACTTTTCATACAGACCTTCAGTCCTTCAGTTCCCTACCTCAAAAGAGAACCAGTAATTTTGTGCATCATCTAGATAATCCTTATACTTAAGAATAATATATATATAATTTGTACTTGTGTACCTTGTGGGTATATATGAGTATTTTTTCATTTTTTACAAAGAGAAACATAATACAGGCCACATATTTATCTAGCATATATTATTTAAAGTTAATGCACAGCTTGTAGACCACTAGACATCCAAGTTTTTTTTATGCTGGAAAGTCTTCCATTATATAAATTTAGCATACTTTATCTTCTTACTGACTAGTGGACATATAAAGTAAATTTTAGTCTTATATTCTGAAAAACATAATTTTGCAAATGAGGGAGTACATTCTGTAGTATAATCTAGAAGTTGAGCCATTAGATTAAATGATATGTAGCTTTAAAATTTTTAATAGATGGTACTGTAAGAATTTCTCAAACCCTGAAACTTAGCATGCTGCATATTCTGCCAACCTCCATAGCCTGAAAACTTAATTAATTAAGTAGTAATTGAGAGTTTGTACAGAGATACAATTTAGGGGTCTTTTTCATAAATTCAGATTAACCAATTTCACCACACTGGTGAAAATTCCAGCATGAAGCTAGAATGAATGAATCAATACATCAATACAGTGATGCTTATTTATTAGTTTGCTATTTTAAGAAATACTGGTTGAGTACCTACTACGTGCTGGTAGGTGTTGGTTTCAATTAAGAAAACTTACAGTAATCCTACAACTTCTTATCAAAATTTCCAAGTTAAATGGTAGAAGGAAGAGAAGTCTTGGGTCCTCTGTGATTTAGGGAAAGTTGGAAGTTTACTACATGCTGAAAGTTTATTAAAAAACAGACTTAGAAGCAAAGAAACAAAAAAGGAAGAAAAAGAAAATAAAACTCAAGGTTTTATTTGTTTTGCTTTGCTTGTCTAATTCCTTCCTTTCTTTAAGATGAAATGTATCTTAAATACGTGTATCTTATGAGTTAAAAAATAGTTTGTTTAATGTAATACAACTTAATTTTACTTAATTTCTACACTTCTGTCATTTTCTGATGTTCCCTTTGGGCATTTGTTCTTATAATTATCTAGAACACTATACAGCCCTGTGATGTCTGTGAGGATGCTGTAAATGAATGTCATTACATTCATACATTACATTACATAAAATCATTAATCCATCCTTTATGTTGATGTATTAAACGGAGCATCAGGCATAGAATATCTGAGAGGAAAAAGTGAAAGTGTTCAGTTTATCAAGGTCTAAAATAAACCAAAAGCATGAGGTAGAAAAATATATATAACTTAATGAACAAGTGTTTAAATGAGAAATGACTGGCAGGTTTTACTGACAGAGAAGCAGCTGTGCTCTCCATCAATTAAACAAACAAACAAACAAAATTAAGCCTACACTGCCATTGATACTCTTAGATGTAAAAGTCAAAAATGAAATATGTCATTTATGTGCCCACTTTCAGACACACAGAAAATGAGTTGATTCCAAATGTAACAATAACACTTAAGTTTGAGGGATGAGGATGACTTTATATGCTGAAAATCTGCTGCTCAGACACAGCTCACAAATGTTTGTTTGACTTGAATGTTTTTAAAAATACACTATCAATTAAAATGCATTTCACATACAAATTCATATTTCTGGGGTTTCTTGAATAAGCTGATTAGCTGGCACATTGGGCCCAAGCCGAGGAGTGGTGCCAAGTGTTTTAGCTTGCTACCCTCCTTGTTAATCTGTAATGACTCCCTGTCATGAGGTCGAGTCTTGGTTCACATAGAGCACTTTATTTCCTCTGTTGCTTATCTTCTCCTTGGACAACCAAAAGTAGATCATTAAAGAGATCGTTTTTTATTCTAAGGAAATTACAGAGGGCGCTTTATTGTGGAAATGAAGAATATTCTTACTTTTTAATATATGCAATATGTGTGCCCAGAAAATCCAAGATAGCATTTTCATAAGTCCAGCCAAATTTCCTCATTTATTTTTTCCTGACTGGATTCTGTTAGCTTTTGATTTTGAGATATCTCATTTAAGAGTATGTGAGCAGGACTTTTCATTCTGGTTAGAAGCATAAATAGCAATGCTAAATTCTAAGACTCTCATGCAAAGCAACTAGAGGAATAACAATAAAACTCAGTGAATATTTCCAAAACTAAACATAATTTTGCCATGATCCAGTAATTGTGCTCCTTGGTATTTACCAAGAAGTTAAAAACTTATGACCACACAAAAACCCCACACATGGATATTTATAGCAACTTTATTCATAACTGTCAAAACTTGGAAGCAATCAAGATGTCCTTCACTGGATGAATGGGTACATAAACTGCAAACAGAAATATTCCATTCCAGACAACGGAATATTTCCAGCACTAAAAATAAATGTGCTATTAAGCCATGAAAAGACATGGAGGAACCTTAAATGCATATTACTAAGTGAAATAATATAATTTGAGGAGACTATTTAATGTATGATCTAGCTCTATGACATTCTGGAAAAGGCAGTAATACTATGGAGACAGTAAAATGATAGGTGGTTACTAGTGGTTGAGGAGGCAAGTAAAGGTTGAATAGGTGGAGCACAAATGATTTTTAGGGCAGTGAAAATATTCAGTATGATGCTCCAATCAAACACAAGTCATTACCCATTTATCTGAACCCACAGAATGTACAACCAACAAGAATGTAAACTATGGCCTTTGGATGATTATGTTGTGTCAGTATAGGTTTAACAAATGTATAAATGTAACAAATGTATAACTCTCGTGGGAGTCATCAGTAATAGGGGAGATTATACATATATGGGGTCAGTGGAGTATATGGAAAATCTCTGTACCTTTCTGTCAGTTTTGATGTGAACCTAAAACTGCTCTAAAAAAATGGCTTTGGAAGAACAACAAACACTGAGTACATTTTCAATACAATAAGAAGTCAGAGAAAATCCAAAACTCCATCCAAATACCACTGAGTGTTACCTAAAGCATTTGAGACCAAAGAAACTATTTATGAAGCCTCTGTAAGTCAAATGGTTCTGTGGGGAAGAACAAGAGGGGCGAGGGGGCCTTGTAATGATGGGTCTCAGAAATCTTCAGCAAATAATCACTTTCAGAGGGGAGATCCACCCTGACAGGGAACCCCTCTGAAAAAAACTGACATGGTAAAGGACTGAAGTCCCTGAAACATATTTTAGAGCTGGCAGGTGGTCAGAATTTTGCAGCCAAATATACCTTCAAAAACGAATGCATCATCTAGGAAGGCAAGCGCTATCATCCCTAGATCCAGCACCCTAAGAAACTAGAGAGATGCAGGTTATGGAAAAGCCCTCTTGAATAAGACCAGGTTCTATGAGGACCAACAGTACAGAAATACGATGTTTTATAATAGCCTATTGCTGTGGTCAAAGAAATGGAGAACTTAAACAAGAAACTGAAAACTACAAATATATTTGGAGAGAGAATCAACTTCCTTTGAAGAAATAACATTTTCAAAGCAATAATCAACCATTCTTTCTCCCCAAAGCTCTAACCTCCCTTGGTTTCACAAGAAATACTATGAAATATTTGAAGAACACAAAGGATCATTAGGAACAGAAAATAAAGAAAACTTCTGAGTTCTTACATTTCAAGCATAAATTTTATAACAATTTTTATTTTGACCTAAAACAAATTTAAAAGACAGATGTATACATAATATGGAAATAACCTACACGCTCACTGATGGATTAATGGATAAAATAAAAACAGTTATATATACAATGAAATATATTATTCAATCTCAAAAGGAAAGGAATTCTGCCATTTGCAATAACATGGATGAACTTGGAGGACATTATGAGGTGAAATAAATCAGATACAGAAAGACAAACTGCATGATCTCATTTATATGTAGAATCTAAAATAGTCAAACATGTAGAATCAGAGAGTAGAAAAGTGGTTGCAATGGTGTGAGGAAAGGAGGAAATGAGATTTTGGTCAAAGGGTACAAACTTCAGTCTTGTAAGATGAGTAAGTTCGGGAGATCTAATGTACAACACTATGAATATAGTTAACAATATTGTATTGTATACTGGAAATATGCTAAGAGGACAGACCTCCAGTTTTTCTGACATACAGACAAAAAGATGGGAACTACAGGACATAATATGTTAATTATCTTGATGTGGTATCAAATCATAAATTGTATACCTTAAATATATATAATTTTAATTGTTAATTATAGTTCAATAAAGTTGTAAAAAATAAGTTATGAGTTTTGATGTAATAATGCTCACTAAAATATCAGCAGAAATCCAGGAACACTTACGAGCATAATATAATTTAGTGGGGTTTATTACAAGACTAGATTGGTTCAATACTGGGTATATATTAATACAACTTAACATTATTTGGGAAGTACCAAAATATCATCTGAGTGTTCCTATAGATTCTGAAAATTCCTTTGATGAAATTCAAGTCCTTAGATTATTAAAAACAACAACAAAAACTAGGAAAATTTGAAAAAACATAGGAATAGCTAAAGTTTCCTCAGCATAAGAAGATGTTATTACTCTCAACCCCAAAGCTAGTACTATTCATAATGGAAAGATACGAGAAACACTTCTACCAGGGTCATGAATGAGAAAAAAAATATTCTCCATTATCATTATTATTTAAAAATTCTCTGTGCCAATAAAACTATAGAAAGAACTATAAGACATATAAACATTGAAGGAAGCTGACATATTTGCAGATAGCTTGATTTTGCACTTGAAAAGTTTAAGGGAATCAAGTAAAAATAAGTTATATTATGGAAGTAGAACAAAAAATTAGCATATATTACTGGCTAATAATATAAAACATCAATAACTTTCATATAGTTCAAAAACAATGACAAACCAGAAGAAATATGATGGAGGAAATCTATCACTTATACTAGTAGTGAGTAAGATAAACTGGATGGAAAATAAGCTTTGCAAGAAATGTTCAAATTCTACATTAAAAATATTTTAAAATGTTCCTCAGTGACACAAAGAAAACTGTAAACAAATGGAAAGGCTACTCATTTTCTTATAAAAGTCTCAATATCATCATCTTACTTATTCCTTCTATTATTTTGAATATTTAATATTATGACACTTAAAAACATCATCAGGATTTTATCAAAAATCACTAGACCGTATTAACGGCTTCATTACCCACTTCACATGCATGGGAGACTGCCCTTCTCAGGCCCATGCTAAAGGGCCACCTGACTTATTACTAACCATGAAATAAGAGAGGAAGCTGTGTTACTTCCAGCATAAGCAGTGTAAAGCATATGAGTACTGCTGTTTCTCTTTTCTATTTTGTGGCAATCTTGCGAGAAAGCTTTGTGTTGAAATGGTCAGTCTAAAGTTTGGAGCAATGTATACTATTGAGTGACACTGTTGAATAGAGTTATTTTGGGAGTTATATGGACACAGCAGAATATGTAGGAGTAAAATCAAACCAATCCAACCAAAAAGAACAAAGCAATTTTTTCTCTTTAAGCCATTGAAAGTTTATGATAGTTTGTTCCTACTACTTAAACATATTATGCTAATAACGGAGAAAATTTGGTATCTGGCATGACATTTTTTACGGCAGTAATAAAATGTGTCATTGACTTAACTGTCCAAAATTATTTCAAATGTAATATTCAGTATGTAACTGTCATATGGAGTCAACACTTTAAAAATGCAGAAATGTTTAGATTAAAAGTGAAATCTGGTCATACGTCATTTATAAAACCAAAAAGAGGGGCACCTGGGTGGCTCAGTGGGTTAAGCCTCTGCCTTCGGCTCAGGTCATGATCTCAGGGTCCTGGGATCAAGCCCCACATCGGGCTCCCTGCTCAGCAGGGAGCCTGCTTCCCCCTCTCTCTTTGCCTGCCTCTCTGCCTACTTGAGATCTCTCTCTCTCTCTGTCAAATAAATAAATAAAAATACTAAAAAAAAGTTAAAAAAAACCCGAAAAGATAAAAAATCAAAAGCATAAGATAAAGGTATCTTGACCAAACTGAAACATAAAGAAGCCATTTTTATTTCTATTTAACATGGTAGTGATGGACTTATACAATGTTGACTGACAAAAAGGAAATGAAAGATATAAGATTTTTAAAGACCCTAAAATTTCTAAAGAAATCTTTTATTATTTACAATAATGATGATTTTCATAAAAAGCACAGAGGTCTTAGACAAACTAACACTATTAATAAGAGTGATGATTAGTAAATTTTCTGAATATAATATAAATAATTAAAAAAGTAAAATTGGATTTTTATACATCAAGAATCATTTAAAATATATAAAATACCATTTAAAATAGCAATAATCATTATAAAATGTCTCAGAATAACTTAAACAATAGCTGTACAATAATTAATTAATTAATTAAAAACTTTATTAAGAGACATTAAAAATAAATACTATATTACAAAAAATAATTATATTTATGAGAGGAAAAATATCCTAAGTATGGTAATTATCTTCATATTAATAAATTTCTCACAATCCAATAAAAATTCTTTTTTTTTAATTTGGCACATGGATTTTTCAACATTATACAGAAAGCAAATGGCTAAAAGAAAATTTCATAGAAAATTTCATAGAACAATTTAGTGAGGTTTAACCTAACAATTACTAGGCCATAATATGATGCTCTAGTAACTAATAGTATCTTAGACAATAACAGTTTTGTGACCTTTAGTTATCTATAATTAAAAACAAGGATTCCACCCTCATATCATAAACAACAAACATTAAACAGTTAACAAAAATATAGCAAAGAATATACCATTTTGGTAGGAAAGAGTCTTATAAACAAGATGCCAAAAAATACCATAAAAATTGGTAATTCTAATTCATTAATTGGTATAAATTGGAAAGCGATTTGGCAATATTTAGAAATTTGAAAATGCACTCACCATATGACATAATAACTTCACCTCAAGTTATAAAACACAGACCATCTTTCACATATTTATTTGTACATGGAGACATAGATAGGCAAGAATTTTCTAGTAGCAGTGTCCTTAATAGGGAAAAGAAACAAAATAACTTAAATGCCCACCAGTAGGAGAATGGATTCTAAACTGTAGTTGTGTATACAATGATTTTATACAGAGAAATGAAAATAAATTATTTACTGTTTACATAATAATGTAAGTCAATCTCAGGAATGTATTATTGGACAAAACAGTTGCATAATATTACATATATGAGAACAGATTATATAAAAAATTGGCATAAAACAATAATATATAAGTTTTATATATATGCCTTTCAGGAGAAAAAATTAAAAAGAAATAGACGGAAATGACAACATCCAAATTTTTGAAAATAGTTAAGTATTATGCAAAGAGATGGAGAATGGAGTTTTTAAGTGCAATATTTTTGATTTCAACACTCTGTAAGTTAAATTGGGGATACACAGGTTCCCTACACTAATTTTTAGTCTTTAAGAATGTCTGATATATTTCATAATATAAAAAAACAGCTTAATATTTAACAGTGATTAAATATGAAAGACCCAACTAACCAATTTAATAAAATTTTTAAAACGAAGCCTTAAGAATATATATGTAAGATATGCCTTAATTTTTAGGAAAAAATTCTTTTAAATCATAACATAAATATTAAAAGGTTGTATTCTGAAATAACAATCCTGGATAATCCACATGCATTTTTTAGAGAAATAATATTTTTAGGAGAAAACTTAGGACTAATTATAAGTTAAACCTGCTTCTATAAAAGTAAGTGAGAGGGTAAATGGAACGTTATACAAATCTGAAATTGCAGATATTATGTATCTTCTGCTTAAATTTCTAAAGTGAGGGAGCAACAGTTACAGAAGTTACATTTTTCAGAAAACTATTTTGTTAATTACTGGTAAACTATGCAGCTTAAAGAATGTAATATGATTAAAGAACATGAAATCAGTAAATGACTGATTCAAATTTTAGTAACAGTCATTTATCTGTCCTTGAATTTAATTTAGCCAAGTCATTCTGACTTATATTCCTGTCCTTTGCTTTTCTAGTAAGTATCAGAGCTACAACAGCTTGAAATATGAGCATATGTGAACTAGCCTTGTCAAGGTAACTTCTAAACATAATGAGTGTGCTTTGGCAAACCTTGGTAAGCATAGGTCATTTTGTCAAGCTATTCTGTTACAAGATCATGATGATACCTTTGGATTCAAACCATCATGCTTGAGCAGTTGCTGCCTAAAAGGAATTTACCTCTATTAAACTGACATAAGAAAGTTCTGCCTTCTCGACGAGATGTTTCCAATGAAATACTACTTTTAGAATTGACTGGTCCTGGAGATGTCTGCTTTAAAATGCCACTTGGGAAAAAAAATAAAAAATAAAAAAATAAATAGCCACTTGGCTAAAAAGTATCTGATGCAACCTTTAATAACTTCCACCAGTAATAATTTTGAAAATTAGAAAAGATACAAAAATAACAATCTATTTTCCCAATCAGGGAATTAGCTCTAAAGCTTCATAACCTACAATTATGGTATACACATGCTTCCTATAAAACAGATGAAAATTCAAAGGCAAAAAAATTGTTCATACATTTATTGTCCTTTCTTTCCTAATTTAGAGGCTTAGTCAATAGTGTTGCAAATACATTCTGAGGTGGCCCTATCATCCCTGTCTCCTGGTGCTTATACTTGGTACTAGGAACAGAATGTGCAAGACTGATGGAATGTTCTTCCCATGACTAAATTAACTTACATGAGAATTTATCTTGCTAATAAATTCTCTTTAGAGACTCTCCTTGTTGGCTTGAAAAAGTAAGCTCTCATTTTGGGAAAGCCTCCCTAGCAAAGAACTGTGGATAACCTATACAATCTGAGAATTGCCCCTATACAACAACCAGCAAGAAGGCAGTGCCCTCAGTTTTACAACTATAAGGAAAGAAATGCTGCCAGCAATAGGAGTAAGCTTAGAAGTGGGCTCTTCCCCAGTTAAGCCTTCAGATGAGAATACTACTTCACCAATATCTTCACTGTTGTCTTGTGAGGGCTTAAGCAAAAAACATAGTTAAGCCGTGCCCAGATTCCTGAACCATGGTGATTGTGAGGCAGTAAATATGTGTTGTTTTAAGCTGCTAATTTGTGATAATATGTTATGCAACAATAGATAACTAATAGAGATGGTAATCAGAAAATTACACAGACTTACTCACTTGAATGTTGGATAAATAGTTCTCACAAGTAGAGTACCACAGGCAGGAAAGATAAGCAGTTGAAGATCTATGATAGCAGAATATGCCAAAGTATTAAGTTTTTTCAAGCACAAGTTCAAATATCAGACCAAGGCACTGGTAGAAGAGCTCCCTGGGTTAACACAGTAGTAGTACTGTACTAGAGTATTACACTAGAAAACTAGAGTACTGTACTAGAAAATCAGAGTACTACACTAGAGGCAGGTCATTGTGCTGGATCTGTGTATCAGCTTGTTCTGTACTTATAATTAAGAGGAGAGAGCCAAAGCACCTTAGTGATTAGAACACGGGTTGTCTAACTGTCTTGAAGCCCCCTGTTTCTGGCCTCTAACTGGCCCCCTAACTGTTTTTGTAAATGTAGTTTCATTGGAACACAGCCACTCATTTATTTACATATTTGTTAATATGTAAATATTTATTTATATATTTGTCAATATGTAAATGTTTATTTACATATTTGTCTTTGGCCACACTGATGGAGTTAAGTAACTACGGCAGGGACTATATGGCCTATAGAGCCTTAAATACTTACTCTTGGGTTCCTTGCCAAAAAAGTTTGCTGACCTCTGGGTTAAAACATGAAATAAGGTGGGATCCTCCTACATAGGTATACATTTACTGGCAATTATTACATCAAGAGTCTTATTTTAAGTGTTAATGAATAGGAAAAATAGAGTTCTGAAAACATTTTGTACTGCACAGCATTGGAGTAGCTTCATGAAAGCATGCAGACATATTCCATGCATGAAAATGACCCAAAGAAATATTCAGGATAAAAAGAAAATTAGAAAAAAAGGGTTTTCAAAATGTAATTAATCAAATCTAGAACATAAGAAATTTTTCCAGAAATGAATAAATCAGGTTGCTCTTTTGGATTAAAAATTTCACAATGGTTCAATAAATACAATGACAAGTGATACACATTTTGGTACCTGCTCAATTTTAAAATTGTACTTACACACACACACACACACACACACACACAAACAAGAAAACACAATGAAAAATACCAAGTTGAAAAACTTTGTTGAATATAAAAAGTTGCTAGTATGCCAGCAGACTTTTCTTCAGCAATAAAAAATTAAAATAAAAAATTGAGAGCTTTGACATATAAAAGCTTGTACTCAATATTTTTATACTCAACTAACTCAATTTTTAGATATGTGAGCCAATAAAGTACATAATCAAATATTCAGATGCTCAGAAACATAATTTATGAATTAATTTTTAAATAATTACATAAATTACTGAAAAATAAATTGTTTATGTATTGAAAACTTATACCAGAAAAGAACCAGCAACAAACATTAGAATGAATTCTCCATAGTTGAGCTAAATAAATTTTTAAAATCAGGTTAAAACTGAATTAAAAAATGTTTAAAATGGAAGACATGTAATTTAGAAATACTAAATAATACTACTACAGTTGTCTGATATCTAGAAAATACTGATAAGGACAGTATGTTGAATGGCTGGGAGACTGTGAGGCTAAATTAGATAACAAATACAGAAGGACACAATGGCATAAGAGAGATTCAGAGGCTATTTTTAAGTAAGAAAATAAGGTACATTGTATATAAAATATTCATCTTATATGTTTTTCTGTAAGGTATGAATTATCCATACTATCTATATCATGATTGGAAGGATATCTTCAATTATTGTGAGTTTATTGCTATGCATGAGAATTACGGGATAGTTACCTTCTTTATTTATTTATTTTTTAAAGATTTCATTTATTTATCTGACAGAGAGAGTAAGAGAGAGCACAAGCAGGCAGAGCAGCAGAGGGAGAGGGAGAAGCAGACCCCCCACTGAGCAGGAAGCCCGGCGTGGGGCTCCATCCCAGGACTGTGGGACCACAACCTGAGCCAAAGGCAGTTACCCAACCAACTGAGCCACCCAGGTGCCCCTTTACATTCATTTTTAATTTTCTTAGTATTTTTTAAATGTATTACGGCCAACATATATATTTCTCAAAATAAAGAATATTACATATATATTTGAAATGAATATATCAAAATATTTACTTTGGATTTCAGTAGGATTAGAGATGAAATGTATTTTTAATTAAAGTTAGGACTGCTCTGGTTGACATTAAAAATTTGTTCTATAACTAGGTCAGAGCCCCATTATTGTCTTATAATGAAACTGTATGAGAACATGGAATAAATTTTATTAGGTAATAAGGAATGTCAACATTTAATAGGAAACTTTTTTCAAGTTATTAGTTCAAAAATTGGGTTATGGATACACAAAATTCAAGAAACAGTTGTTTAGATAGTAATAGCTGTCTTCTTTTAAGTTGTGATACTTTGCTTCTAAATAACCACCATTATGAAATTATGTGCTATTTTCATAAATGATATGTGGCCACCCATGTTTATTAATGTCAGATCATAATAATTAAAATTCATTTCTAGATGAGTAGGTCAAGAATGCTTATATGACAGGATATTTTATGCTTGGTATTTACTATAAGCATGAAACACATATATAAATATAATGTATATTTATATGTATATATGTATGTATGTATGTGTATATATAGCACACACACATATGTGTGTGTAAAGTGGTAAGACTTTGATTTCTCTTTGGCATTTGGAATTTTCATAATCGGGAAAGTTAGGTGGTCTGACCTCTAGGGATGACAGCTGAGGTGGGGTGGGGGGTGAAAACCAACATGAGAGAAGAAGATAAAAAAAAACACATGCAGCCAGACCAATTAGCCTGATCAGAAAGGGGAAGAAGCAGGTTAGGTACAGGTCTTCATAAGGAAAGAATTTTTATGTGCATTGATTAGAAATGAGGATAGTGCAGCTAGGATAATCAGGTGGGGCTGAAGAAGACTACTGTGATTTACAAGGAGAGGCTTGGAGACAAAAGAGATGTGGCAACATATTCATGGTCATTAAAGCAGCCGAGCTTCATAAATCTGGAGTCTGCCAGGAACATTATTCAGAGTTCCCCACATGTAAATTAGTTTGTAGGCAAGAAAATGCCACATGTAATTATTTTTTAATAGTGGGCACACACACAGAAGGAATAAAACAGAATCAGTGCAAAATATGTACCTATTTTTATTTTTAAAAGAATTTGTTTATGAGAAAAAAATATTTTCATGAACATGAAATTAGGAAATTCAAAATCATAGCATTTACCATTCAAAATAGGATATAAAATATCTTACAGTTAATGTTAATAGGTCAAGTACAATTATAAATCTAATTACTTTTAAATTAAGTGAATACAGAGAAAATTCCTTTGTGAGGCAGCTCAAGACTATAAAGTTTGTTCATAAATATGTCAAATATTACATATACTGAGAAACTAGGTAGGTAATGGAAGTAAAATATTCATTAATTTATATAAATAAATACAAAATATACTTATTTTATATTTTTATTATGTATATATTTTAGATTTATATATTTATATTTATTTTACTTATACATTTATATATGAATTATATATAATACATATTATATATAAATTATATACTCCTGAAAGTATATTCCATAATCGTATTAACTCAATGCAAAGTGGAAAACTTGAAATTAACTGACAAAAGTGATTTTTAAAAGGAGGAGCCCAGATAAAGTTTAAAGAAAGTAATGTAGAGTCCAGCCGCTAACACGAAGGAGGAAATAGAAACATTTCATACTTCTTGGCATCCTTCTACTCTAAGGTTTTCTGTATTTCAGTTGTTGATTTTCCTAATCCATTTAAGGTTTTACTTTTTGGCAATGTAAGAACAGAAAAAGACTTCACTGTGCCACTATAAACAAAGTTTAAGTAATTAAATCTCAAAAGCTTTCCAAAAGAATTTCTCTTTTCTGGACTTTGAAACTGGGTGTTGGAGAAAGCTTCCTGTTGTGGTATTTCTCAGTTTTCATTTTCACTTTGGCTAAGAGGCCTATGTTTGCACTGCCTTTTTCTTATCTTGATAGTTCCAAGTTGATTTCATTTCTTGAGTAGCCCATCACCCTGAAACTACTGCAGGTGCCTGAGGATTTGGTTTTGTCTCATTATTAGGCAGACTTCAATATATGGTACTTCCATTTGTGTAGCAGATTTTTACTGCCTTACCTTTGCAAACCCATTGTTTATGCATTCCCAGCTAGTTTATTATTACTCGATACACTCTATAGAACCAATAAATTTGAAATTAATGAAGGACTGTCTAGATTTGAGTTTGGTCTGAGTAAAGAAATAGGTTTCCAGGGGTACCTGGATGGCTCAGTGGGTTAAAGCCTCTGCCTTTGGTTCAGGTCATGATCCCAGGGTCCTGGGATCGAGCCCCACATTGGGATCTCTGCTCA
>PISX010009768.1:0-74051 GCA_004024625.1 Mellivora capensis | reverse complement strand
AGATAGTATTTTGTTCAGGGAAGAAGTACCCTTTGACTCATGCAAAAGAAACTAAGAGACAAGTGGGTGATGAGACAGAAGTCACATGTGAAGTGCTTTGATGCCAGCACAAGGGACTTTGCTTCTGAACAAGGGATAATACAACAAGAGCAACAATTCAGACACATTAGACAGGAGTGTTTGGGGGAGGTCCTTTTCTCGGGAGAAATATTATAATAAGGCTGAAAAGGTAATTATACTGATAAACAAAGGTAAATTATAAAGGGGATTGGATTTGAGATAAATTTTTTAAATGTGGAGGAATAACATCAGGGACAATAAATAGCCAGAATGAAAATTGCAGTCAAAAAGAGGCCAGCTTCAGAAAAAGGAGATGTTCTTTCCATCAGTTTATAAAGTGCCTAGGATCTCCTAGGAAAGAGTGGAGCTGGTGGATGGCAATTATAGCAAAGAAGCTTTGGGATTGATGTGAAGCAGGGATTCAGAGACATACACTTCATCAACTCTCTCTTTGTTGACATACAGGGAGCTCTCTGCACTTCCATGAAATGAAGATCAGTTATATCTTAATGACACACAGTCAAGTTACAAATTGAAAATAATCTATGCCTAGCTTTGAAAACATAAATGGTGCAAGAGCTGAGGAGACCTGAAGTGTCATGTCATATATAATTTTCTAATCCCAAACTTCAACAACTTATCCACACAATTTCTTAAATGTGTATCATTTGTGCACTGTCTATATTCTAGCCACACCATTACCTGCTAGCAAACACCTTCTGTTAGGGTCCATGATCAAAGGAGCGAGACTGATACAAAGCGAAGGTCAAGCAAAGCTTTATTTTGCGCCAAGCATTGAGAATCAAACTGACTGTTTGGGGCCGCCTCTTCTGGAGAGAGCGACCCCTCCCAGCCTCACAGACTAACTTTTATAGAGCAAAGGTCATGTGGTTGAGCCTGGCCACACACAGGTGGCCAATGAGATTGTAACACACAGAGAAAGTTGCTAGGTCATGCTAGGTCACACACGGGTGGCCAGTTGAATTACAATTCACCCCATAGTAGCTATTTGAACTAGCCTATCACCTTGGTCAGAATTGGTGCCCAAAAGGTGCCCAAAAGGTGGGGCCCACATTCTTTAGGGAGATAGTGATTGGATGTCTCCACCTGGCCTGACTCATCCTTGCATTTGGGCTCTGTTATCTCTACCTGACCTGACTTGCCCTTGTACTTGGGCTCTGTTATCAGGGACTGGTCAACCATATTTTACTGGTTTCCCAGACTTGCTTCTAA
This sequence comes from Mellivora capensis, assembly GCA_004024625.1. Classification (NCBI taxonomy): domain Eukaryota; kingdom Metazoa; phylum Chordata; class Mammalia; order Carnivora; family Mustelidae; genus Mellivora; species Mellivora capensis. Next base: position 72,758 of record PISX010009768.1, on the reverse strand, counting down.
GTAAATTCCTCTGGGGGTGGGGGGAGGCAGGGTCAGTTTAAGTTTTACTGCATAAACAACAAAATCACTGTTTAGCTGAGATGAAATTGCTCTGGCTAAGTAAGCCCTTACACTTCTCTCTCTACTTCTTTTTTTTCTTTTAAGATTTTATTTATTTATCTGACAGAGAGAGACAGTGAGAGAGGGAATATAAGCAGGGGAAGCAGGAGAGAGAGAAGCAGGCTTCCCGCTGATCAGGGAGCCTGATTCGGGGCTCTATACCAGAACCCTAGGATCATGACCTGAGACAAAGACAGATGCTTAATGACTAAGCCACCCAGCCCCCCCCTTTTACTAATAAATCTAATACATCCTTTAAGAACCCAAATAATTCCTGCCTCATCAAAAAGAGTCTTTGGTTGATAAATTTAGATTAAATTGATCTCTTCCCTTATCTTAATTCTACTCTTTCTTCTGCATGTCTCCCAGTCATTCTATATATACTTCAAAGGCAGGAATCATTTTTATATCATCAGACTTCCCCTAAAGAGCAAAGTGCTCAAAATAGTAAGCATAAAAAACATTTTTGATAATTGCTCTTAGCAACTTGATGTGAAAGGCCAAGTAGAATTATAACAAGGAGGCCCAAACACAAGGATATGTGCTATTACTATGGAGTTTGACACACATGTACTTAATTAAAAACTGACAAAAGTGAAAAACTTTCCTTTTACTACTAAAATAGAAAATGGTAATACTGTATCTATATGAATGCCATTGTGCTTTTTAAATTTATTCTTACAGCATGAGTAATGCTAATAAAGTGCTCAACCTTCCTTCTCTTGGTTCATGAAACCCGGACCTCTCACTATTTTCTAATTATGCACACTTGGATGTACATACTTCTACATATTTTTAGAAATGCAGTAGTTTTATATGGAGCCATATTTTAGTTTCCACTCTGTAATAATATCCCATGAAAATTCTTTTTCTAATTCAGACATTAAAAATGTATGAATGAAGCAATAATACAATAAAATAATAATAATAATAAAGCAATAATACAAAGAAGTAACAAAGATTATTCATAAGATGGTTATAGAATGCATGTTATAAAGGCACCCAATTGTATATGGCCATGCTAAATACAATTTCATGGAGAACTTTTATAATAACTTGTCAATTATGCAGCATTGTTCGGGATTGTTCAGTCATGTACACACACACACAGAAAATGGGAATAATACTTGCTATTGTGCTTTTAACAATATCTTTATTAATTTCATCCTGAATGCTCAAATGACATGTTCTGGATCAGACACAGACTTATCATTCATTTAAAACACAAATTCACTTAAGTGCAAGTAATAATCATATTGTTTGTCACACCCTGATTCTTACTCCTCAAGTGACCCGCTGAAAGCCAAGTCAAATGTCCTATGCTTACAAATTTGAAGCTATTCTAATCAGTGAAGAATGGAGAAAAATGGATTTCTTTTTCCTGCTTGTATATAGGAGCAAGAGGCAGCTACCTTTCTTTCCTTCTTGAAATGACGGAGAAATACCTTTGCTCTATGGAAGTGGGATTAGAAAAAAAACCTGAGTCTTCAATCTGACCTTTGGAGTATAAATAAATCTTTCCCAGGGCCCAACAAGCTCTGATGTCCCAAGATTCTACAACCTAGAGATGTATCCAAGGTCTCATTTCCTGTTAAAATGCAAATACAAACCTCTGGATTTAGCTAAATCTTTCTGGAGTTCTAACTTCCTAAGTCTTGCTTTTATGCTAGGATCCCAAAAGTATGGAAATTTTTTTCTTAAATTTCCAACTCTGGCAGAAACATGTTTTCTCTACACCCTATACTTATAGTATATAATAATAAAAGTTATCAGTACTCATAGGATACACAAACTTAAAAAAAAACACTGCAGCATAGAATATTTGTATTGAAACAATGTGTCTTAAAAGGAGACATGTAAATACTGAAATAAACTACAGCCAGCATTTCTGGGGGTCAAACTGGGATATGAAGAATCCTCTGCACAAAGTGGCAGTTGGGACTGACGTGAAGTGGGCCCTAATGCTTGAACCCTGGGATAAGATTTTCTCAATGGCAGAGCACCTGGGTGGCTCAGTATTAACTACTGCCTTGGGGTCCTGGGATCAAGCTCCGTATAGGTCTCCCTCTCCCACTCCCCCTGCTTGTGTTCCTTCTCTCACTGTGTCTCTCTGTCAAATAAATAAATAAAATCTTTAAAAAGATATATTTTCACGAGTCCAGTTCACCTTTACTTCCACCAAAGATGTTACTGTACTCTCTGGAGAGTGAGTGAGAAACACAAACACACAAACAAGTAAATAAGTAAACAAATTTGAATTGAATTGAAAATTGAAAATTGAATTACTAAAATTCAAGTTTCATGGAGACATATATTGAAACCCAGGAAACATTGAGCAATGATACTTACCTGAAATCTAGCTTCTTACCAAAGATACCATTTTCCCCACACCTCTCCTGAGTGCAGAGAAAGATACTGTACAATCTTACTTATATGTGAAATCTAAAACAAAAAGTCAAACTCATAGAAATAGAGAGGAGAACAGTGGTTACCAGGGGCTGGGAGGTTGAGGAAATGGGAAGTAGATGGTCAAAGGGCACACACTTGCAGTTGTACGATAAAGAAGTGACTAGTGTTAACAATAATATGTTAGATACTTAAAAGTTGCTAAGAGATTAGATCTCAAATGGTCTCATCACACACACACACACACACACACACACACACACACACACACAGTGGTACTTATATGGTGGTACCTGGGTTAACCTCATTATGGTGACCATTTCACAACATATATGTGTGTCAAATTATCACACTCTACACTTTAAACTTACACAATGTTATATGTCAATTATATCTCAGTAAGGCTAGAAAAAGGAAAATAAAAGGAAAATCCAAGTTTCTATCCATTCACTCATCTACTGTATGTAAGCAGAGGAAAATCTTGTAATGCTGTTCACTTAATATTAAAAGTTGATGAATCATGGGTGGTGAGATTTTTCATGCATGGTGATTTTTTTTTAACTTTTTGCCATCTTTGAATTGTAAATATTGAGTGTGCATTATATTTTCAGAGTTACTGTTCCAATTTTTAAAATCACCTCCCAAATTTTGTTCCAAGTGAAAATTGTTGCAAGACCTTATATAACTAGCTGCTAAATAGTTAAGACAATAAATGCTACAGAAGAACAAAGGGAAGAGGAGATCATTTTGGGCTGCCTTGATGGGTATATAATTTTGCCAAAATTATAACAAACATTTAGGCCTATGTACATCATGGGAAATTAATAAAAAATAAATGGTAAGTATATCATATTACAAGTATAAAAGATATAAACTACATAATTGATAGCATACTTAAGTTATAAGGCAACCAAGAAAGTACTATTTAATTTTATCTCTGATTTTATATTTGCCCAGGTCAGAGGTTTGCAAGCCTCACTGTGCATCAGAATCACCTGGACAGCTTTTGCAAGCTACAGATGCTAAGGATACCCCTACCAAGCTCAGTTGCTTTGGGATGGGTCCAGGCACCTGTAATTATTTAATCTCTCCAGGTGATTTTTATATGACCCAGGTTTGACAAGAACGCTTCTGTGGCTGCAACAGGAAGAGGGTTTGTGAGAACTTCAGAGGTCTAAGTTAAAGAAGTCTAACATTAATACTACAAAGATATAATGATAAAAATCATGGGCTCTGGAGTCAAACCACCTCAACTTAAACCCAGCTATACTCTTTACTAATTACATGTTTGCAGGAAAGTAACTTAAACTCTTTGTGCTTCGTTTTTTCCACATGTTTAATAATAGTAGCAATGATATTTAATCATGTTGTTTGTCATGAGGGCTAAAGGAAACAAATATATGTCACATGCTCAGTCCTTTCCTGGCATTCAGCAAATATTGGTTATTATCATATTATTAATCATGGGTTTGTCAAATATTCAGTCAAAGTTAAAGCAAATTATATTGCTAAACAGCGAAAGTTTAACTGAGTAATTGAAAAGATTAAATAGGCTTTATTGAACAATTAATGAATCAGGCAGCATCCCATCTAGCAAATAGAAAGGAGCTCCATCAAGCTGTAGAAAAGGAAAGGTTTTTAAGGGTATCCAGGGAGTGAGGTGGAAAAAAGGAAATTATTAGCAAAGAATGTATTGTTTTAGGCAAGGTTGTCCTCCTAGGGGGAAAAGAAGAGGTCTATCCATAAATTTCCTAGTGCTGACCAGGAAACTCTATGTTACTGATAAATGTTACATTCCTGGGAGAGAGGGTTGAAACTGCAGTCAGGTTAGGTATTAAGCCATGGTTTACTGACGTGGGGCTCATAACATAAGTGACTCCATTTGGAGTCTGTGGTTTTTCTTCTTAACAATACTGAAGAACAGAATGTAAGTGAAATCTCTGGGTCATTTTGCCTTATTCAGGCTTGCTCTCCTTACACAATATTGTAGAATAGCTCTTGTTCTTTTGTAAATAGCCCCGAGTCTACTCCCCATCAAAGAACTCAAAGACATTAAGGAATTTTTTTTTTTTTAAGATTTTATTTATTTATTTGACAGACAGAGATCACAAGTAGGCAAGAGAGGCAGGCAGGGAGAGAGGAGGAAGCAGGCTCTCCGCGGAGCAGAGAGCCCGATGTGGGGCTCAATCCCAGGACCCTGGGATCATGACCGGAGCCGAAAGCAGAGGCTTTAACCCACTGAGCCACCCAGGCGCCCCTAAGGAATTTTTAAAGCATTTTGAGATAAAGCTAATAATAATAATAGAATACCTGTAGGGTGTCTAATATCTGGCTTGATGGAAGAGACCTACAACTTTGCAGACTACAGGGCTATATATAATAAAATCAAAATAAATCCATAAGAACTCACCAAAAGATATATTTTCTACACAATAACTGATGATCCTGGAATGTGGTGGTTGGTTGTCTGCCTCGTTCCCTGTTTTCCTGGGGTTTTTTGCATAGATATTACAAGCAATGAAAGCTCTGTTGTGATTAAAAGTGTCACTTTTTTGGGGCACCTGGGTGGCTCAGGGGGTTAAAGCCTCTGCCTTCGGCTCCGGTCATGATCCCAGGGTCCTGGGATCGAGCCCCACGTCGGGCTCTCTGCTCAGCAGGGAGCCTGCTTCCCCCTCTCTCTCTGCTTGCCTCTCTGCCTACCTGTAATCTCTGTCTGTCAAATGAATAAATAAAATCTTTAAAAAAAAAGTGTCGCTGTTCTTAGAAGCTTAATTATTACGCAGAGAAGCACGAGGACATTTAAATTCTATTATATGTACTTACATTGTTCAGTTGTATATTGTGTTCTATTTTTATGTCCATTCGTGCAAAAGTTTAAAAACCATTTTCACTTCATAATATATTTTAAAATATTTTGAATAGTAAGTTGCTGCCTGCTCCACTATTTGGTCATTCTCAAAGTCGTCTTGTTTTCACCACCTGTTTTTCCAAGTCAATTTTAAAATTATTTTATCAGCTTCCTTTAAAATTCCTATTGGTGTTAAATTTCATAAATTTTACAAATTAACTTGGAGCCAACTGACATTTGTACATTTGAGTTTATCCACAATGAAATATGTACTTCCTTTTATTAGATTTTCTTTTATATCAATGTGGGAGTTACTTTGTTTTCTTTTTTTTTTTTTAAGATTTTATTTATTTATTTGACAGAGAGAGAGACAGCAAGAGAGGGAATACAAGCAGGGGAAGTGGGAGAGGGAAAAGCAGGCTTCCCGTTGGGCAGGAGCCCAATGAGGGGCTCGATCCCAGGACCCTGGGATCATGACCTGAGCCAATGGCAGACACTTAACGACTGAGTCAGCCAAGTGCCCCATTTTGTTTTTTTAATATAGTATTGGTCCATATCTCATTAAGCTTGTTCTAGTTATTTTTATATGTTTTTGCTATTGAAATAGTAATTTTTATTAAATTGCCTATTTATTGGTGGCATATAGGAGAGTTATTGATTTTTACCAGTTTGTTTAACAAATGGCAATATCACTAAGCTCTCTTCTGAGTTCTAATGGGTATTCAGTGACTAGTTCTGGGTTTCCCAGGTAGACAAGCAAATAATTTGCAGACCATTATAATTTTGACTTATATTTTCCATTATTTATGCACATAGTTCTTAAATTTTAAGATGTTTTCATATCTTAACATTATTAAATGTTTTTAATATTTTACTATTTTGAAATAGTAAAGTCTTCAAAAGCCTTCTTTATATGACCGCACATGTAAATTTGATATTGAGGTCAATGTACTTAAAATTACGGATGAAAGGAAAATATAAAATCTGTACACTTCCATATATGCTTTATATAATCTATATCAACTTCCAGTAATATATTCGGCACACTCAGGTCCTAAATAAATATTAACAGAGTTGAATTATATTGCTATTACTTCTGAAGTAAAGAAAGGGCCCTCTTTTCCCCTATTAATGACTAAAAGACTTGCCTGCAGCACAGTGACCTGTGCTGCTACTTAAATAGTGTGTGGTATCATTCGTAAATTAGTTTTTAGAATTTAAAAGCTAGAAAATTCAGGAGGGTCAGAATTCACCTGAGTCAAAAATGAGGTAGGCAATATTAGTCAGTGATGTTTCTATTAATCTTTCTAAATCATCAAGGTCACATCATCATGAGTTACATTGAACGGGTTATACTTATCAGAGTAAAATCAGAAAACTTTTTTTTTCCACTTCCCTTTCAAACCTGCTTTGTGTACTGGTTCTCTCTCTGTCTTGTGGTAAAACTTCAGAAAGTCCCATGAAAGTTTTTGGTAACTCCTAAGTAACAGAATGCCCTTGAAGCACTTTCAATTCCTGGAAAATCCCAATTCAGTAATTAAATGTCCACTCTAGTGTGATAAACACATAAACCATGATCTTATCCTGTGGAAATAATTTTCGTTTTCCTACTCCGTTCTTCCTAGATCCTTAGAGCCTGCAATCTAGCAGGATGTCTCCTTTATCTTTTACTACCCCTTTATTTCCCCATCCACCTCACTCCATCTCAACAGCACCCCTGCTAGAATGACTGACTCTGGGTCTTCAGAGTCAGAAGAATAAAGAGTAGAGACTGAAACCAAAACCAAAACCAAAAAACAAAATTCATTTCTTGAGTAGTCTAGAGAGAATCCCAGGGTTATCTGCAATGGCTGTCTACAGTGTTAAGTTTGCTTTCCTATGGGAGTTTTGTGGATTCCTCAGAAGCACCCATCAGAAACTTCCAGTTATATTTTTCAAAGTATGGACAATCCGTTTTCACCACCTGATCTCTTAGCCCGTCAGCCCATAGCCCCTGCATATTGGGTAGTCTATGATATACTGATTTTACATTGGAGACCCCTTGCTTCTCCAGGCAATTCTCTTAGGAGGGATTCAAACAGCATGACACCAGTTTTCTCTGACACTTTCCAGATCTGAAAACCCACTCAGGCATCCTGGCCCTATCATTGCTGGAATGTTGTTGCTTCTCAAAGCAGTCCTCCTTCTTTCCTTTACTAAACCCTTTCAGACCTTCTAGCTATTTTTTCTGGATTCAGAGTCCAGAGTGCTAACCATTACACCATGGAACCCCACCTAGCTATTTTTTCTAATACCAGTATTTATGATACCCAGGTTCTGAGGACTGTCATGGGTAAGGTTCCCTATGTTGTCTCTCAAAGTCCCTTCTCTCACTTGGCTTAAGGTGAAATGGATGCACCCTCTCCCTCTCCCCATGGCAGCTGGGCATAGACAGCAGCACACCGATAACTCCCCAAGCAGTCACCCCCACTCATCAGCTACAATCTTTGTATACCTTTGGGATATATGGCACAATTGCTTGGTTCTTGACCTTTGGATCCCCCAAAAAAGTTTAGTCAGAAAGCATCCCATTTCAGTATTTGGTTACATTATTGTTATATTCTCATGCCTTTTTGCTACTCTGTCCCTGGGGGAGGAGTTAAGATGCAAGCTGCAATTCCTGGCAAAATTTAATGTTGGGCATTTAATCTTAATAAATAATGCTGATAATGTTTTTCCAATAATAGTAGAAGCTCTCATCTATTTTATTTTAAAAATTTTATTTTTTAGAGCAGTTTTATGTTCCTAGTAAAATTAAGGGGAAGGTACAGAGATTTCCCATGTATCTCCTGCCCTCTCATTTATTTAGAAATTCTTAGTGTTTATTGATTCAGACAGATGGAGTCATAGTTAGAGCCCTCAATTCATTCTACTTGGTGATAACAGGTAGGTATGAATATAAGATAGAGAATGGTGACTGGCAAGTGGTCTCTTTTACAGGATACATGATTATTGCCTTCTTCATCAGGGCTTATGGCCCCATGTCAGCAGTCCACTGGAGATGGCTAGCCTTTCTGTTTGGACATTCCTATGTTTCCTTGGCACTTCTCTGAATTTAGTGCTGAGTTTCACACTAATCACAGCATCTACCTATTGACTGATGGTCACACTACGGAAATACAAATGTAAACATGATGTAACAATATCAGATTATTCTATTTCTATTGTCCATGTGCATTTCAAACTTGCAACATCAATGATGAATATTTAATGCTGAAATTTAAAGAAATAATTTGTAACATCTGAAACACACACTTTGTAAATAACAATTCCTTGCTGATTCAATGAAATTGAAAATTAGACATACTGAAATAACTCAGTGCATACAGATTTAAGACTTGAGCACCACATTAATTTTAAGAATACATAAAATTACTAAAAGGCTATCCAATGTCCCAAACATTTATTAAATATTCTTTACCTTAGAAAACTATTATAAGATTAGCTCTTAAATTTCCTTCAGGAAGTAAAGGGCATCTTTAGATGGTACATAATTTAAAAAGAAATGTTACCAAATATACTGAAGTCTGGACTCCTCTCAAAAAAAATAGCAAAACAGCAGCATCTTTCATTCATAAGAACTCCAGTTATTATTTCATCAGAAGTATCTAAATAGGCTTAAGGTAAATGGTAATACTTTATAGAACAGTAATTCTTTGAACAAATAGTTCAAAATGCCCCAATTGCCAGATTTTGCTAAGACTGTAGCCCAGTGGAAACATTTATTTCTGTTAGAAATTCCACTCAACTTTACAAAATGATCAATTTTTGCTCTCAGAACCACTAGGTGATTCCATGATGACAAAATTCCCATTAGCAGTTCAATGTAGCAATTGAAGCAAAATGTCCCAAGGAATCACACAGAAGGCATATCACAGCCATGACCTGTTGAAAATGATACTATCACTAACGTGTAAGAAAATATTAATCAGGGGCGCCTGGGTGGCTCAGTGGGTTAAAGCCTCTGCCTTCGGCTCAGGTCATGATCCCAGGGACCTGGGATCCAGCCCTGCGTCAGGCTCTCTGCTCAGCGGGGAGCCTGCTTCCCCCTCCCTCTCTCTGCCTGCCTCTCTGCCTACTTGTGATCTCTGTCTGTCAAATAAATAAATAATCTTTTAAAAAAATATTAATCAGTGAAAACTGTTAACTATAGAGTTACTCTTGAAGGGGTTTACGCTTACGCAATGCAATGAGTTGGGAATGGAAGGATAAGTATTTAAGAGCAAGAACTGGCAAGCATTACAACGGCACCTTATGCACACGAGCAGGTGTCTATTTATTAAATGGAAAACATTTTTTTACTTTTACCACATTTAAAACAAATCATCACATGTTATGAATTTTCAAATACAGACTCAGCTTTTTGCTTTTGTTTTTTTAACATGACTCCCTGCAACCATGTGGTTAGGGAAAGAAATTTCTCCAAACTGTGATTGACTCTATGGTACCTTGTGCTCTTGGGCGAGCACAGAAGGCTCAGACCACAGACATTTCAGTCAGTTCTCAGTTCTGCTGCCAGATCAAACATTGATGTTATGCAGTCCCCACTTCATCCATCTCCCATGACTATTTGAGGCTGACATTTTAACATTTGGTTTTCCTTGTATGCAAGTAAACAGTGTGCTTAAAAGAACTGTAGGTCTAGGTGTTGCTGTTTAACATTTCTAACTACCTTTATTTTTTTCTGTTTTTTGGCTCTATTCCCCAACACTTTTAAGAGACATCCTCTAAGCTTTCCCATCCCTGTGGACCATCTCTGTTCTCTGGATTTCTGTAGTGTTTTTCATTTCTGCCACTTGCTTTAGAGACTCAAATATGTAACCCTAATTGATCACTTAGCTGTTCACTGTGTATAGTTAAGTCCCTGACTGGATTGCAGACAGCAGAGACTATATATTAAGGTATTTTTTTATTCATTTCATAGTGTTACTCAAAATAAATCTGAGATCAGGATTTTTGATGCAATTGTTTTTAATAGTCACCTTCCTCAGCCTGTCATCTTCTTTTTTTGACACATTATCTCTTTACTTAACTTCTATGAGACCCTAGTTTTACCATGTCATCTTTTCTTCTTTTTGCTCCTTTTTGGAATTATCCTTTCCAACTTCTCATCTTGTATATTCATTCAAGAGTCTTTCCTTGGCCATCATCAAATGACTCTCAAACCCATCTCAATAACTTCAAACTCATTCCCACTTTTCAAAGTGTCACTGCATAGCTCCACCTCCAATTTAACATGGTCAAAATGTAGCTCATTATCTTTACCACCAAGTCAATTCCTTTCTTTCACTCTTTACAGGGACTCAATTCAGATACCTTAAACATATCTTTGATTATCCTTCATATTCTTCATCCAGTCAGTGGTGACACTCCACAGATCTGGACTTAAAACTACACCCACATTTGTTTTCTGTTCTCCATCTCCAGTGCCACCATGAGCCCCACATCAGTTTATATTCACTTATTCAATAGTTGTTGGTCTAGTTACTATACCCCCCCCATCTAAATTCTCCTTCAGAGAGCCAGTGGACTAGTTACTCTAAAGTGCGACTAATCCTATGCCTTCCTGATAAGTTATTGAAAAAAAAAAATGATTCCATGATCCAGTCTTCAATGATTTCCATAATCTCCATAATATTTAAAATCTTATCTTTCACTACTTCCCATATTTATGAGATATCCTAGTCTGTATTCTGAGCTGTCACTTAAATACGATGCAGTTTACTCACCTCTTGCTCTTTGCTTATATTGACTTTTCTGCCTCAAATGATTTCTATGTAATCTGCACAAAATCCGAAGCAGCTTTCCTTTGATTCTCGAGTTCTTTGTCCCCTCCCTTTTGGCATTCATTGTATTTTCCCTGTATTATATTTTTCAGGTAAATAATTTATACTGGGTTTTTCTTTTTCTGATAGAGATGGTTGGGGACAGGGATAAATTCACTCATTTTTTCTAGACCCTACAGGACTTTGCATAGTTCCTCATATTGGAAGATTTTATTATGTTGAAATACAGGATACTGAAAATATACTAGAAAAATGAATGATAAATATCCTGTACTTCAAAAGGGAAATAAAAGTCTTTTTCTCAGAAGGAAGAGTCGGAGGGAGAAATCAGAAGATATGGGAATATAAAGTTGGAGAGTGTCACTTGGCCTGCTAAATTGGACGTGCAGCGAAAACAATTATACCAGTATGTATTTAAGGCAAGTGAGACCCTGTAAGAGAATCATGTAGCAATAGTAGGTTTGCTAGATATGGATAGTGCTTGGCTCCTGAGAACACACGTGTGACCAAGTGTTCCTGAGTATTTTATCATTACAGTTATTCCTTCTAAGCAGTCATATCTTGGCGTACAGCTCTAATCCTGGCTGTTTCTAAGAAAAAATGAGTTCCGGTCCAAAAAAATTCTGCTAAAAAGGATACCTCTGTAGAGTTTTGTCCCCTATGACCTTTGGGGAATTAGACTAGTGGCTTCAAGCAACCATTCTTTTCCTCGAGAACTGTGTGAATCTGAGTTCATTTAATAAGAGTATATCAATGAGCCCCTTATTTTAAAGGAACATTTAAACTCATTCTTCTACAATTATTCTGGTAAGGAAAAATATTTCCCCTTCTTCCATGATTCTCCCCCCCCCCCCAGATACTGCCATGAATTTTGAAACATGACCACAGATTAAGATAGATTATCAGCAGCAGAACCAATAGTAATATTTTAGTGGCTGACTGAGAATGAGGAGGGTGTGCTGGGAGACAGAGAGAGAGGTGGTGGGGAAATAGAGAAAGAGAATGAGAGACAGTATGAATGCTGCCACGTCTGGGGCAACAGTGGTTCTCAAGGTTGAATATGCAAAGCAGGGGTGCCTGTGTGGCACAGTTGGTTAAGCGTCAGACTCTTGGTTTCAGTTTGGGCCCGGGGCCCTGATCTCAGGGTCAAGAGATCAAGTCCCACACCCAGCCTAATGCTCAGCTTGGAGTCTACTTGAGATTCTTTCCATTCCCTACCCCTCTGTTCCTCCCCCTGCTTGTATTCTCTTTCTCTCTCTCAAATAAATAAATATATAAAATCTTAAAAAAAGAAGAGTGTGCAAAGTAATGCACTCATAAATTTGTTAAAGAGTTTAGCAAGTAATAAATAAGTCCAGGAATTCTAATTTAGGCCATTTTGGTAAAGCCTCAAATTCCATTTTAACAGGCATTCTTAGGTGATTCTATGCCCAAGATTTGGGTTCATTTTTTTTTAAAGATATTTATTTATTTATATATTTATTTGAGAGAGAGGGAGTGTCATGGGAAGGGGCAAAGGGAGAGGGAGAGAAAGAATCTTTTTTTTTTTAAGATTTTATTTATTTATTTGACAGAGATCACAAATAGGCAGAGAGAGAGAGAAGCAGGCCCCCCGCCGAGCAGAGAACCTGATGCAGGCCTCCATCCTAAGACCCTGGGATCATGACCTGACCTGGAGGCAGAGGCTTTAACCCACTGAGCCACCCAGGCACCCCAGGAGAGAGAGAATCTTAGGCAGGCTCCATGCCCAGTGCAAAGCCTGATGTGGGGCATTTTTCCACTCTGAGATCATGACCTGAGCCAAAATCAAGAGTTGGGTGCTTAAGCAACTGAGCCATCCAGTTGCCCCTGGGTTCATATTTTAAGTTAAATAGGTTCTGGCTTTGCACTAATCTCATATCAGTACCTACTAAGGTCAATGAAGCATATGTAAATAACAGAAGCCATTCCATTTACATGAAGATATATTTTGGGTTTAATTTTTTAAGCTGGACTTCATTGAATATGCTGATGCCATATATTAAAAATTCCCAAACTTCCAAGTTGGTAAACATATGCCAAACTGGGGATAGTGGAAACTTCAAAGGCAGTGTGGAAACTGCCCTGTCCCATATATCTCACCCTGTGTATCTCTTCCAGCTGGCTCTTTCTGAATTAAATCCTTTTATAATAAAGTGGTGATCTACTTAAAAAAATTCCCTTCATTTGTGTCTGCTAAAATACCATCAATTATTTTTGTAAAGGTTCTATGTGGTTACACTCTGAAAAGAGTGACAGATATGGCTGGTGTTGGCCACAGACCTGATTTGGGGTCTTTTACTTTGTCACGGGGACTATATTTGGTTTTTGGTTATGGAGAAATATTCATAAAAAACCAACTTTAATATCATTCCATAACATTTTTAAGTGTCCACTGAACAAAAATTTTGAGCTAATCATTTTATTTTGTAATGTGATCCAGAGTGTCTCCAGCTGGCATCTTGCCAACATACCTGGGGTCTTTAGTACATAGTTAAATCTATTTTAATGACACATATAATGAAACTAATATTATAAAATGTAACTGCAACAGTTCTGGCTGTGAAAAAATTTTGCCTAGTATATACTACATAGCCTTTGTCAAAATAAAGCATTTGACGTGTGAGAAATGAGAGGGAAAGAAAGAGAGAAACAGATTAAGATTTGTTCGAACTCTTAAGAAAAGGTCAGAGTTATTTTATTCCTAGCTCTAGATGGTAAAGTATAGATTTACCTCTTATTACATGTACTTACTTTTCTGCAAAATTTGTAATGATTCCATTTTTGTGAGGATAGTCATATTGTAAATAAACAGAGATGCTGTCAATGGCTCTGATAATGATTAGTCAGCCTAATTTTATGTTAGCTCTTTTTATATATAAATCCACATTTTCAGTACCAACATTTTAAAATCTGAACTTGTTTGCAATATTATCCTATATTTCCTGACATTTAAAGATATTCTTAACAATGATGAACTATAATTTCATCATGGTGATGACACCTTCCAAATTTACCTGTAGGAATCCCTGATGGGTCATATGGCTTAGTGCAGCATGAGACATGTCAAATTTTACTCCAATTTATCCTCATCAAAGACCCTGTGCTGGTGCAGTACCTTGACAAATAATCCCAACTGGTTTGACGCTTGTTATTCTCATGGTATTTTTTAAATGAGAGACCCCCCCAGGATATATGAAATTGGTCTTTAACATTCTCTCTCTCTTTCTTTATTGAGATAAAATTCACCTTGCTCAAATCCACTGTTTTAATCATTTTAAAGGGCAAGATTAGTGGATTTTAGTTGTTCAACCATCACTGCTATCCAATTCAAGAATATTTTTATCACCCAGAAAAAATAACCCATATTCATTCAGTAGTCGCTCCCCATTCCTCTCCTCCCTTCAGCTCCTTCTAACCACTAATCTATATTCAATATCTATGAATTTGCCCCTTATGGCCATATCATATAAATGAAATCATAATTATGTGTCTTTTGATGTTCTAGATTCTTTCACTTAGCATAATATTTCCGAGGTTGACGCATGCTGTGGTATCTTTCAGTACTTCATTCTTTTTTGTGGTGAAATAATATTCTACTGTATGAATATGCCATGTTTTGTTTATCTGTTTATTAGTTGGCTATTTCTACTATTTGGCTATTATAACTAATGCTGTTCTGAACATTTGTGTACAGCTTTTTGTTTGAACTCCTGCTTTTAATTCTCTTGAGTATATACCTAAGAGTGGAATTTCTCAGTCCTAAGATAATTCTATGGTTAACTCTCTGAGGAAATTCCAAAATTTATAGAGTACTTCATCATATTATAATCACACTGGCAATGTAAGAGAGTTCCAACTTCTCTACATCCTCACCAATACTTGTTACTTTTTGTTTTTAATTACTGTAGCCATTTTTTTTCTTTTTTTAAAAGAGAGAGTGTGAGAGAGAACATGAGAGGGGAGAACGTCAGAGGGAGAAGCAGACTCCCCACAGAGCTGGGAGCCCAATGTGGGACGCGATCCCGGGAGTCTGGGATCATGACCTGAGCTGAAAGCAGTGGCTTAATCCACTGAGCCACCCAGGTGCCCCTAATGTAACCATTTTAATGGATGCAAAGTGGGATCTCATTGTGGTTTTGATTATTTGCTTTTCTCCAATGACAAATGCTGCTGAGAATCTTTATGGGTTTTTTGGTTTTTTGCCAATTTGTATAGTTTCTTTGGAGAAATGTTTATTCAAGTCCCTTGCTCATTTTTAATTGGTATTTTTTTCTTTAAGAATACCTTTATTGAGGCGCCTGGGTGGCTCAGTGTGTTGAAGCCTCTGATCTCAGGGTCCTGGATCGAGCCCCACATCTGGCTCTCTGCTCAGCAGGGAGCCTGCTTTCCCTACCCCCTCTCTCTGCCTGCCTCTCTGCCTACTTGTGATCTCTGTCAAATAAATAAATAAAATCTTTAAAAAAAAAAAAAAGAATACCTTTATTGAGGTATAACTGATATACAAAACCCACAGATATTTAATGTTTACGATTTGATCAGTTTTGGCATACACCTACACCCATGACACCATCACCACAATCAAGGTAATAGATACATCCATCACCCCCAAAAGTGTCCCTTTGGGGTTTTTGGGTTTGGGGGGATTTTGTCATAAGAAACCTAACATGATATCCAGCCCCTTAACAAAGTCTTAAGTGCACAATACAATATTGTAGACTGTAGGATTGTGCTATACAGATCTCTGGAACTAATTTATCTTGCATAACTGAAACCTCACAGGCATACCTTGGAGATATTGTGGATTCAGTTCCAGACCCCTGCAATAAAGCGAGTATCGAAATAAAGTGAGTCAAGTGAATTTTTTTGCTTTTTCAGTGCATATAAATTTATGTTTACACTATGCTATTGTCTATTAAGTGTACAGTGGCATTATGTTTAAAAAGACATTGTACATATCTTAATTAAGAAATACTTTATTGCTAAAAAATGCTATAATCTGAGCTTTTAGTGAATTGTGATCACTGATCACAGATCACTGCAACAAATATAAAAATAAGGACAAGTTTGAAATATTGAGAAAATTACTAAGTGTGATACAGAGACCTAAAGTGAGCAAATGTTGTTGGAAAAATAAACTTGCTCTATGCAGGGTAGCCATAAATCTTCAATTTGTAAAAGCAAAATATCTACAAAGTGCAGTAAAACAAGGTATTGCTGTAAAAATTGAAGAATGGTTATCCATTTCTCCCTCAATTACTCTCTACCCCAGCCCCTGGTAATTACTATTCTAATTTCTGCCTGTATGGATTTGACTACTTTGGGAACCTCCTATAAGTGGATTCATGTAATATTTGTCCCTCGGTGACTGTCCTTTATTGTTGAATTGGAGGTGGTATTTATATATTCTGAATACTAGATCATTATCATACATAACACTTGCAAATATTTTCCCTGTTCTGTGGATTGTCTTTTCATTCTCTTGATAAACATCTTTTAATACAAAAAAAGTTTGATTTTGATGAAATTCATTTTATCTATTTTTCTTTAGTTGACTACGCTTTTAGTGTAATATCTAAGAATGCTTTGTCATATCCTTTGCCATGAATGTTAATTTCTGTTCTTTAAGAGTTTAAGAGTTTTACCTATTACATTTAGATCTTTAATTTATTTTTGTATATGGTGTGAGGTAAGGGTCTAACATCATTCTTTTCCATGTCAATATCAGTTTTCTCAGCAACATTTATTAAAAAGGCTATTCTTTCCTCATTGAATTTTCTTGTCACTCTTGTTTAAAGTCAGCTGACCATAGATGTTTGGCTTTATTTGTGGACTCCCAATTTTATTCTACTGAGCTATATGTTTACCTTATGCCAGGACCACACTGTTTCAATTATTGCAGCTTTGTGGTAGGTTTTCAAAGTATATGTCCTCCAACATTATTCTTCTTTCTAAAGATTGTTTTGGGTATTCCGAATCCTGGGTAATTCCATTCAAAATTTTAGGATCAGCTTGTCCATGTCTGATTAAAAAAAAAAAGCTGTTGAAATTTTGGTACAGATTGCATTGAATCTGCAGATAATTTTTGGAGTATATTAGCATTTTAACAATATTAAGTCTTCTAATCCATGAATATGGGATGTCTTTCCATTTATTTAATTCCTTCAGTCCTTTTGATATTTTGTGCTTCTCAGAGTACTACTCTTACATCTTCACTGTAAATTTATTCCTAAGTGTTGTATTCTTCTTGATGTTATTTTAAATGGAATATTTTTCTTAATTTCATTTTCAGTTTGTTAATTATTAAGGTATAGAAATAAAGCTGACTTTTGTATGTTGGTCTTACATACTGAAATATATTATGTGTATTTTTCCATTATCTCTAACAACTTTTTATTATTATCTCTAATTTCTTTTCAGTGGACTCTATATGATTTTTTTTCAAAGATTATATTGATTTACTTGAGAGAGAGAGAGAGAGAGAGAGAGAGACAGTGAATGAGACAGAGAGAGCAAGAGCCTGACAGGGCAAGGGGTAGGGAGAGAGGGAGAAGCAGACTCCCTGATGAGCAGGGAGCCTGATTCAGGACTCCATCCCAGGAATATGGGATTATGACCTGAGCCAAAGGGAGACACTTAACGGACTTAGTCACCCAGGCTACCCGAATTTTCTTTATATAAGATCATGTAATTTGCAAAAAAAGATAGTTTAACTTTTAACTTTCCAGTTTGGATGCCTTTTATTTCTTTTTCTTGGCTCATTTCCCTGCTGAGAATTTCTAGTACAATGCTGAATAGAAATGGCAAGAGTGGGTGTCATTGTCTTGATTCTGATATTAGAGGGAAAATGTTCTATCTTTTATCATCTAATATGTTGTTAGCCTTGGGCTTTTTATAGATACCTTTTATCCAATTGAGAATATTCCCTTTGTTAAACAACAAAATTCAACCAAGTAAATTTGAAGATCTAATTAACTTTATTAAACGATTTGTGAGTTAGGCAGCATCCCATCTAGCAAATAAAAAGGAGCTCCATTGAGCTGCAGAAAAGGAAAGGTTTTTTGAAGGTTGAGAGAGGATAGAAAAAAGGAAATTATTAGTAAAGAAACTATTGTTTTAGGCAAGTTCTCCCTCCTAAGGAGAATGGAAGAGGTCTATGGGTAAATTTCCTAGTGCTGACTTGGAAATTCCAAGTTGACTGGTTAAAAGTTATATTTGGGGTAGGGGTTTGAAACTGCAGTTAGGTTAGATGTTAAGTCTGATTTGCTGAGGTAAGACTCTTTATAGGAATAACTCCTTTTTGGGCCTCTGGTTTTCTTATTAATGTCTTCCATTGTTTCTTTTTTCTTATCAATAAAGTGTTATGCCCTAATAATGGGTCCGTGATTAAAGGAGCAAGACTGATACAAAGCGAAGGTCAAGCAAAGCTTTATTTCCCGCCAAGCATCAAGAATCAAATTGACCGGCCAGGGCTGCGCCTCTTACAGAGAGGGCGACCCTTCTCTGTTTCACAGACTAGCCTTTAAGGGCAAAGTCATGCAGTCGGGCCTGGCCACGCACAGGTGGCCAATGAGATTGTAACATTGTAACACACAGAGAAAGCTGCACAGTGATGCTAGGTGACCAATTGAATTACAATTTGCCCTATAGTAGACGTTTGACCTAGCCTATCACCTTGGTCAGAATTGGCGCCCAAAAGGCTCCCAAAGGGTGGGGCCCATACTCCTTGGTAGCTAGGGAGACAGTATGCAGTAGACAGTCTCCCTGCTAGGGAGACACTGATCAGATGTCTCCACCTGGCCTGACCCATCCTTGTATCTGGGCTTTGTTACCTGGGGCTGGTTTCCAGGACTTGTTTTTAAGTAAATCCCCTGGGGGAAGGGGAGCAGGGACAGTTTAAGGGTTAAACAACAAGGTTATTATTTAACCTCAATGGAAGCCTCTGGCTAAAATATAAAAATATAAAATAGGTCCTTACATAAAGCATGTTGAATTTCATCAAATATGTCTTCTGTATTAATTGAAATGATATTTTTTCCTCTATCATATTAATAAAGAATATTAAATTGATTGATTTTCATATGTTGATCACCCTTATATTGTAGAGTAAATCCCTTTTTGTCATGGCATATCCTTTTAATATGATGCTACATTCAGTCCTAGTATTATGTGGAGAATGTTTGCATCTATATTCTTAAGGGATTTGGGTTTGGATTTTTTTAATGATGTCTTTGTTTGGCTTTTGTAACAGGGTACTACTAATCTCTTATATTACTGAAGTAAATATTCCACTACATTTTGGAAGAGTTTGAAAAGGATTGCTGTTAATTTCTCTATAAATTCTTGGTAGAGTTAACTTGTAAAGCCAATTTTCTGGTCCTGGGCTTTTCTTTGTGGTAAATTATTTGAATGCTGATATAATCCCTTTGCTTGTTATAGGTTTATTTATATTCAGTTAGTTCAGATTATAACTCTATTGAGTGGAGAGATGTATCCTTGGATTTCCCTATTCCTCCATATTTGGTGACATAATGCAATGACAAATTTTTAAAGTTACTTTAAAAATCTGTTTTGTAGGGCTGCCTGGGTGGCTCAGTTGGTTAAGCATCTGCCTTCAGATATAATCATGATACTGGGGTCCTGAGATTGAGCTCCATATTAGGCTCCCTGCTCAGTGAGGAGACTGCTTCTCCATCTCTCTTGGCTTGCTTCTCCCCCTGCTTGTGCTCTCTCTCTCACTGTGTCAAATACATAAATAAAATCTTTAAAAATATATCTGTTTTGTAAATAAGCAAAGGAAAAAGATGATTTTAATCTTTGTATCAATATAAATCTCTACCTTTATTTAGACTGTTTAGATATGTTAAAGAACAAAAATTCAGCTAAGTAAATTTGAAGATCTAACTAGCTTTATTTAATGATTCATGAATCAGGCAGCATCTCTTCTAGTAAATAAACAGGCATTCTGAGGAGTTGTGCAAAATGGAAGGTCTTTTTAGGCAAAAGGAAGGCGGGGCAAAGAAGTTATTACCAAAAGAAAAGAAAGGATTGAAAAACAGGCCAGATCATCTTTTGGGGGGAAACAAACAACAGGGGTCTTAAGCAGATTGCCTCACTAGTGCTGATCAGGAAATTTCAAATTGACTGTTTGAAGGTCACATTTCTGAGAGAGACTGAAATTAAAAATGAGTATTAGCTTGCTGTCATGGGGGCTAATGATTCCATTTGGGGCCCATTGTTTCTTTTCTAACAAATAGCTAGCTTGATTCTGTGGTATTATCTTGAATAGTCTTACTCTGACCAGAAGACAATGATTAATAATCAGTTTGTGACCTTTCTTTCAGATTTAGGGATGCCTGAGGGCTTGACATTTGTTTGGAATCTCTTTACACCATTAACTCAAGGAATTTATGGTAGTATGCCAAATACAAGTTAATTGAGAATCCAGTTGAGGATTATGTGCTGGACCAAAGTACCCATTCCTCATTGTCAAGATTGTTTACTGAGTAATGGGTAATTACTCATTACTGTGAGAGTGATGCTTGACTTTATAAGAACAAAAACTGAAAGGATCTAAGACTTGAAGGCTTTCTTGAATTAGAATAATCCCTACCCACTCAGTCCCATCTCTTATGATCATTTCTGACTTAGGTGTGGAATGAGTGAGACAATGGAAACTATGCCTTTAGTTGTACACATTCCATTTTTCACTTGTGCATTCAATGTGGTTTCCTATTCCAAATTTTAGCACCATAGGTCACTTAATATGGGTTCAGTAGCCACAAAATTGTCAATTTTGGTAATTAAAACAAGAGTCAATGTAATTTTAAATAGTAGGAAAAAGCACTATTATATAAACAGTGGTGACAATAATAATGGCTTCATAGCAACATAGCAGTGGGAGGAATGATATTTGTTAGAGTCTTAAAACGTATGTATTTATCTGCTTAGGTGGTGAATACATTGAGTTTATAGAGCACTCTACATTTTCTTTCTTTCTTTTTTTTAAGATTTATTTATTTGATAGCAGCAGGAGGTGGGGAGGGGCAGAGGGAGAGGGAGTCTTAAGCAGACTCCACCCTGAGTGCAGAGCCCTATGTAGGACTCAGTCTCGTGACACAGACATCATGACCTGAGCCAAAATCAAGAGTCAGATGCTTAACTGACTAAGCCACTGAGGCGCTCCAAGCATTCTACATTTTCAATTGTTGATTTTTACATACTCTATTTCTACCTATCATGAGAAAATGTAATTTCATTTTTACGGGTCAACAAGAATGGTGATTCTGTAAGATAGCTCTGGATATTCAAGTGAAATATGAAGTGAGACATTCTATTTAGGTTTTTCATGAAAATCTACTGTCCAAACTCTCAGATGCTAAGCTCTCCTGACAAACTTATTACACTTAAAGCAAAAGGTTAAAATGACTTAACTTGAGATAGAATGGCAAAGAAAAATAATTTTCAGTGTTATTCTAAGTTTCTTCAGATTCTGTTACAAGAACCTCACTAACCTGTACTGAGCCTTTGTATAAATTTTAAAAATATGTCCTCCTCCCATCAGAAAGACATAGTTTGGATGTATATGGTTTTATGTGATGGTATCTGTGTAAAGAAAACTCATTTGTTTCTTTAGGCAGGTACTGTTTTGTATATGTTTATTGACTTAGCAAGTAGTATGTAGGCTACATAGCAACATTTATAACCTCACTTGTGACTGAATGACATACAGAAAAATACAGTTATGTCCATTCAAGATTTAGAACTTATAGCTACTGTCTTCAGAGAAAAACTAAAAATATATAACTCAGTAGCCATTGTTGAACAGTATTTGCAATTTTATTATTTTATTAACATTGAATGGAGAGGATAAAAAAAACTGCTTATATTCCCTTGTTCATAAGTTTCAGTTGCAACGTCCTTTATTCAAAACATCTCTTCCTTACTATTCCCATGGCTAATGTTGTGTCATACTTACCTTGAAGTCTCTTGTTTGTATCATGAATTAATTTTTAACTTAATGACCAAAATCTCTCCTTTTCTATCATGGGCTTTTAGTAATAAACAGAACAAAATGTTAACAGGTAATTCACTCACATATATGTACCACACACATATAAAGTTACTGATACATTCCCTTTCTGATGTTTTATCCAGTGAAATGATTAATTGTTCTTCCACATCATGGGTCATCCTACAGAGACATTTAAGAAAATGCTTTCACCAATTTTGTCATCTCTACAATCATATTTTGGAACTGCTATTGTAAGCTCTTCTCTAATATAAAATCCACGTATTAATATTATTTTGTTTCATTTTATTTCTGCTGTATTTTCATATACCTTTCCATATGCTTCTGTAGTTTTAGGTCTCATTCCCTTATGTTTAGCAACAAAAAACATCAATTTAATTTTAAAAAGCATAATTTAATACTGCTCTGAGGAAACCTCATTGGTTTACCAGAGGAATCCCAGTTCTTTGACAATGTCACACTGGGGTGCCTGGGTGGCTCAGTGGGTTAAAGCCTCTGCTTTTGGCTCAGGTCATGATCTCGGGGTCCTGGGATCGAGCCCCGCATTGGGCTCTCTGCTCAGCAGGGAGCTTGCTTCCTCCTCTCTCTCTCTCTCTGCCTACTTGTGATCTCTGTCTGTCAAATAAATAATATCTTAAAAAAAAGTCACACTTTATGATGGAATTGTGACAATATTTGATAAAACTTTTTAACAGACTGTACTTGGAAGAAATTAATTACCAATCCAATTAAACCTACTTTTCAGTTATCTATTACTATACTTTCTACCACATTTTTCTTTTCTAGCTTCTTCTGTAAAATCATTTTATACACAAATCTTTTTTAATCACATACAGATTTATCTTTTCTATTCATGTGATAGCTCTGTTTACATTTGCATTCTGAATTGGAGTGTTTCTGTTATCCTTTTTTCATTTCTTCTGTTTCAAAAAACAATTTTTCAGCCATGAATATGTTTTTTTCTTTAATTTTGGAATATAATGCAAGACAATAGCTACATTGAATGAACAAATTTACGAAGCAAAAATAACAAAATGACACAAAATCAAATTGCGTGAGATAAGCTATATCCTGTTATCTAAACTATTAACCAAGAAGAACTGACAAAAGCATTCCTGGAGTGTATGAATGATCTCTGGGAATGAGGCAATTAGAGCCTAAAAGGATTTGTATGAAACAACATTCTATTTTTTTCTTAAAGCCACTTTATTGAGGTATGATTGCTATGCAAAAAATTGACATGTTTAATATATACAGCTTGATGATTTTTAAATATACATCCATGAAATCATCACTGCAATCTATGCCATAAACATACCCATCACCTTCAAAAGCTTCTTCCTGCCCTTTTTTATATTTGTGTGATGAAAACACCTAACATAAGTCCTACCCTTTAGCAAATTTGTAACTGTGCAATACAATATTATTAACTATAAGCCCTGTGTTGTACACAGAATATGTTCTCTAGGACTTTTTACATTTTGCATTACAAACTTTGTACCCTTTGCTTCTCCCCATGTTCCCTTCCCCCCCAGGACCTGGCAACACCCATTCTACTCTCTGCTTCTGTGAGTTTACTATTTTAAATTCCTTGTATAAGTTCTTTGTGGAATATCTGTCTTTCTATATCTGGCTTATTTTACTTAGCACAATATCTTCAAGATTCATCAATGTTGTCTTGAAAGTCAGGATTTCCTTTTTTGTGGCTGAATACTATTCGTGTGTGTGTGTGTGTGTGTGTCACATTTCTTTATCAATTCATCTGTCAATGGACACTTAGATTATTTCCATGTTGGTTGGCTATTGTAAATTATGCTGCAATGAAAATGGGGGATGCAGATGTATTTTACAATTACTGATTTTGCTTCCCTCAGATAGATACCCAGAAGTGAAATTACTAGATCTTATGCTAGTTCTATTTTCAATTTTTTGAAGAAACTTCATAGCTTTTTCCATAGTGGCTACACCAATTTACATTCCTACTAACAGTGCATAAGTGTTCTCTTTTCTCCACATCCTTGCCAACACTTGTTATATTTGTCTTTTTGATAATAGTCATTCTAACAAGTATGAGGTCACCAATTATGGTTTTAATTAAGCATTTTATTTTATTTAAAACAATTTTTTTAAGATTTCATTCATTTACCCAGAGAGAAATCACAAGTAGACAGAGAGGCAGGCAGAGAGAGGGGGGGAAGCAGGCTCCCTTCTGAGCAGAGAGCCCAATGTGGGGCTCAATCCCAGGACCCTGAGATCATGACCTGAGCCAAAGACAGAGGCTTAACCCACTGAGCCACCCAGGCACCCCTAAAACAATTTTTTTAAGATTTATTTAGGGGCACCTGGGTGGCTCAGTCCATTAAGCATCTGCTTTCAGCTCAGGTCATGATGTCAGTGGGGACCCTGCTTCTCCCGCACCCTCTGTCTCTCCCCCTGCTCATGCTCTCTCTGTCTCTGTCTCCCTCTGTCTAAAATAAATAAAATCTTAAAAAATAAATAAAAGTTTTTGTTTTTGTTTTTGTTTCCTGAGAGAATGAGCAGATGTGGGGAGGGATGGAGTGAGAGGGAGAGAGAGAACCCTTAAGCAGACTCCTTGCTGAGCAGAGAGTCCAACATGGGGCTGGATCCCAGGACTCTGAGACCATGACCTTATCTGAAACCAAGAGTCAGATGTTCAACTGACTGAACCACCCAGATACCCCTTAATTAAACATTTTATACGATTGTTTTTTCTCTCCCTTTTAGCAAATCAATTACACTTACTGGTTTGTTTGTTTGTTTTTTATTTTTTTATTTTTTTGGTGTTTGCCCTAGACTTTGCAATACACATTCACAATTAACCCAAGTCCACTTTCAGGTAACACCATACTGCTTCATATGTAGTGGAAGTACATTATAATAACAAAATACTTCTAATTCTTCCCTCTCATCACCTGTATTAGGTAAAAACACACACACATAAAACATAACTGCACAAAGAATAATTTTTTGAATGAGACAATAAGTCACAACTGTTGAATAATGAATTTTGAATGCCCAATGAATGACTGTCCCCAAAATAAAAGTAATTTTTTAAAATTTACCTAAAATAGGTGAAATTTTCAATAAATCAAAATAAAATTGAAGTTAGAATTAATTGCTGAAAAAATTACCAGGTTAAAGTAATTTTATAATGAAGTCTTTAAACTTTCAAGCTATCTGCTGTATTAAATTTCTCACTATATAGAAATCTCAGATACTAACTAATAAATTCTATGGAGTTACGCTTGTTTTATTAAAAGAAATGAAAAGAATAATAGGTAACATAAAATTAGTTCAGTCTAGCTTTCTCCTGAATATAGATGCAGAAATTCTGAATGTAGCTTTTCTATTTACAGTGATCAAGACTTGCCTCTATTGTGTTAGGAAATTACCCTAGTGGTG
This sequence comes from Mellivora capensis, assembly GCA_004024625.1. NCBI lineage: Eukaryota > Metazoa > Chordata > Mammalia > Carnivora > Mustelidae > Mellivora > Mellivora capensis. Next base: position 47,107 of record PISX010009768.1, on the reverse strand, counting down.
AAGCTGATGATAGGGAATTTCTGACAAAATGCCATACCTGCTATGTTGTAACTATCAACGGACCTAAATTCCTAGTTAAATTAACAACAAATATACATGACTTGATATGGCCAATGAGATTTAATTATTTTTGGCATGCTGAGTAATAAAACAACACACGAATGGAGTAAGGTAAATGTATTGTCAAAGATGAGATTGTATCAAAGTAAAGCAACCTCTCCCTGTTCACTGATACTACTTTACTATGTGTCTACTTGATACAAGTGCTAGATCTAAGGTTGATATTTTATTTATATATAAATCCATAACTTCTAAATTTTGCATTTATAAATGGACTCTTAGCTATCGTTCAACTTTCTCATTTCACGAGGGAACTCAAGCTCAGTTTTCAAGTGCTTGCATAAATCATCAAATGTTTAGAAAAAATGAAAAGTACACGGACTAAACAATTTCTATTAGGGGATTTTGCTCTTAATAACAATCCCTTCATAATTTACAGTTTAAAACAAAATATTAATGTATTTTAATTATAAAGAATGCATTATATTTTATTTTGACATAAAGCAAGAGATTTGGGAAAGATGTAATATTCACCTTCTTATTATATCTGGAATACATATTTTTTTTAAGATTTTATTTATCTATTTGTCAGAGAGAGAGGGAGAGAGTGAGCGAGCACAGGCAGACAGAGTGGCAGGCAGAGGCAGAGGGAGAAGCAGGCTCCCTGCTGAGCAAGGAGCCCGATGTGGGACTCGATCCCAGGATGCTGAGATCATGACCTGAGCTGAAGGCAGCTGCTTAACCAACTGAGCCACCCAGGCGTCCCTGGAACACATATTCTTTTATGGGGCCAAAATAACTAAGGCAGGACCGAGCTGCATTTACAAGCTTCTGAAAGAAACTGTATGCTGTTTTGATTTTTTTCTTCACTCCTTCCATGGATCCAAAACTTTCTTACTTTGATGTATCTTCCCTCAAATTCAAATTTTCATTTACTATATCCACACCAAGTACTCATAAATGTTGGTCACATAAAGTTTCTTGAATATTGTAAAATATTCTGTTAATACTGTTTACACTCAGACAAACAGATCCCATTCTACTTAGTCTGTTCTCTAAGAAGAAATTCTGAGTCCATTAACTGTATCTTGAAAGGAGTATATTTCTTTTCCAAGATATAACAGAAATGCCCAGAACACAGATGAATTTCCACAAGCAAAACAGTTTAATTTTTCTTACTATCTGAATAGTATGTAGAAATATCCCCCTTGAAATACTTTATTTTCAATGCATTTAAAACATCTTGGAAAAAAAAAATCTTGAAAATCCTTAGCATTCCTAAGTAGCCTAAATAAAACTTAAGCTGCAGACATGATAGAAGCAAAAATGGCTTCAGATTCAAAATAATTTTATATCCAAATGAAACACTTTGGTTTGAAACAGAGCATTTCTCATTAAATAGTATTTTCAAGACCAACATATATATTTCATCACAAAGTATACACACACATGTAGAGCCATCTCTTCATAAGACAGGCAATCTTCTGTCCAGCTAGATCATAGTAGCTGTAAGTATAACCTTCTCAAACTCTCTGGAATACAGTTTCTTAATCTGTAAGGTGGGCTCAATAAGGTTCTATAATTCAGAGTTGTTGGGAGGATGAAATGAAATAATGAATGTAAGTCACATAGCACAGCACAATATACCAGGAAAATACCAAGTATATATTAGTGATTACTATTACACATATTTCTAAAGATATCTTAAAGTATTTAAGATATCTTTAGAAATATGTGTACATAATATATAAAATTTATATAATATATAAATATGTGTAATATAGTGATGCACATCATAAGAAATATTTCCCAAATGGATGCATTATTTTTAACCCATAAACTTCAATAATATAAGAAAAACACAGATTTTACTCATATTATAATACTATTTATTGTACAGCAATTCCGCATTTGTTTTTGTGAAATGGTCTTATGAAAAAAAGGAAAACCAAAAAAAGAAACAATAATAATGATAGCAACAATAAGAGTGAGAGTAATAATAACACCTTCCAGGTATTTATAGTCTATGTGTCCTCACAAAAGCTTTCAAATAAATAAAACAAACATTATTAATACCTTGCTGTCCACTCTATCAATGTACACATATTCTTTTAATTACAGATAAGAAATTTGAGGCTCTAAGAGATAAAGATAAAATTATATGGCAAACTGGTGAGGTTCACACATGAAATAGAATTTTCATCCAGATTCTGTGACTTTTCATCTACTGCTCTTATCATGTTATGCTATCTGAAATCTTCCTTCTTAGTATATTAGAATACATTAGGGTTATTTAGAAAATACTTTTAGTTTTGATAATGTTTGAAAAACTGTGATATATATAGATATAGGTTCTACAGATAAAATTCTTATCCTGAAGAAAGAGAAAATTGGGACACACTCACTATCAACAGTAAAATTGAATCAGTAATCAAAAAACTCCCAAAAAACAAAATCCCAGGACTAGATGGCCACAGCAGTCAGACAAGAAAAAGAAATAAAGGGCGTCCAAATTAGCAAAGAAGAAGTAAAACTTTCACTATTTGCAGATGACATGATACTATGTATAGAAAATCCAAAAGACTCCAACAAAAAACTACTAGAATTAATAAATTCAATAAGGTCACAAGATACAAAGTTGATGTACAGAAATCTCTTGCATTTCCACACATTAAAAATGAAGTGGCAGAAAGAGAAATTATAGATTGGGAGAACCAATATTGTTAAAATGTCCAATAGAATAGAATCTATAGAATCAATCTATAGAGTCATTGCAATCCCTATCAAAATAGCAATAGCACTTTTCACAGAGCTAGAAAATATAATCCTCACATTTGTGTAGAATCAGAAAAGACCCCAAAGATCCAAAGCAATCCTGAAAAGGAAGGATAAGACCAAGATTTCAAGATATATTACAAAGTTGTAGCAATCAAAAGACTATGGCACTGGCACAAAAAATAGACACATAGATCAATTGAATAGAATGGACCCCAGAAATAAGCCCACAATTATACTGTCAATTAATCTTGTGATGGGAAAAATGGTAATCTGGACAGCAGAAGTATGAAAGTGGACACTTTTTTATACTATACACAAAAATGAACTCCAGATGGATTAAGGAGATAAATGAGAGTCCTAAAATAAAGAAATCCTAGAAGAGAGCACAGAAAGTAATTTCTCTGACATTGGCTATAGCAACTTTTCTAGATTTGTCTCCTAAAATACGGAAACAAAAACAAAAATAAACTATTGGAACTATTTCAAAATAAAAAGCTTCTTCACAACAAAGGAAACCATCAAGAAAACAAAAAGACTATGTACCAAATGGCAGAAGATATTGGCAAATGATATATCTGATAATAGGTTAGTATCCAAAATATATAAAAAATTCACACAACTTGGGCACCTGGGTGGCTTAGTGGTTTAAGCCTCTGCCTTCGGCTCAGGTTATGGTCTCAGGGTGCTGGAATCGAGTCCCACATCGGGCTCTCTGCTCGGCAGGGAGTCTGCTTCCCCCCATCTCTCTCTGCCTGCCTCTCTGCCTATGTGTGGTCTCTCTCTCTGTGTCAAAAAAATAAATAAAATCTTAAAAAAAAAATTCACACAACTCAATGCCCAAAAAACACAAATAATCTAATTTAAAATGGGCAGAAGATATGAACAGAAAATTTCTCCAAAGAAGACCTACAGATAGCAATTATACACATGAAAAGATGCTGAAATCACTCATCAGGAAAATGCAAATCAAAGCTATAATGAGATACCAACTCATACCTGTCAGAATGGCTAAGATCAAAAATACAAGAAGCAGTTGTTGGCAAGGATGTGGAGAAAAAAGAACCTTTGTGTGCTGTTGGTGGGAATGCAAACTGGTACAGCCACTGTGGAAAATAGTGTAGAGAATCCTCAAAAAATTAAAAATAGAATTGCATAGGATCCAGTAATTCCACTACTGGGAATTTACCCAAGGAATATAAAAACACTATTTTGAAAAGATATATGCACTCCTGTGTTCACTGAACTTTATTTACAATAGCCAAATTATGGGAGCAACCCATGTGTCTATCAATAAACAAATAGATAAAGTTAACAAGTAGTTTATATATATAATGAAATATGACTCAGCCATAAAAAAGAATGAGATCTTGACATTTGCAGTGATATAAATAGACCTAGAGAATATAATAAGAGAAATGAGTCGCAGAAAGACAAATACCATGTAATTTTCACTCATATATGGATTTTAAAAGATAAAAAAAGAGACAAAAAAGACTCACAGACTCTCAACTATAGAACAAACTGTTGGTTTCCAGTTTGAAATAGGTAAAGGGGATTAAGAGTACAACTCTCATGATGAGCACTGAGTAATGTATAGAATTGTTGAATCACTATATTATATAACTGAAACTAATATATCATTTTGCATTAATTATATTGAAATTTTTAAAATACAAAAAGTAATACATTAACTCCTTATCTCAAAAAATAAAGTTCCCATCCTGTCAACAGGATTATACAATAAATTACTTTAAAACCAATTATTCATCACTCAGAATACACTGCTCCACATAAAATCTACTCCATTATAAAATTGTATTGCTCCACTATACCTTCATGATGGTTCATAATTCAGACTATTCATTTTATAGTATTGATTGCATACCTTTTATATGCTAAGCACTGTGCTAAGCACTGTGGATTCAAGAGTGTAAAGGATAGATATGATTCCCATTCTCACTGACCTTATAAATATTAACATTTAAAATTAATATGGATAATGGGAAGGCTGACACAGAGTGTGGTTAAGGGCCATGACAGGAGAATTGCAGAACTATGAAGGTACACCAGCAAAACATAAAACCCCTACATGCAAAGGCATGAATCTCCTATATTGCACAGGCATGAATCTCCTATATATGTGTGGGTTGTAGTTGGTGAAAATGCCCCAGTTGTAAGAAAGACCATCAGCAAAAATATAGATGTTGGAAGAATTGAAAGAAGTATAATGTGACTTTGATATAGTTGCAGTAGAGAGGAAGGGAAGTGAATGGATTTGACAGATATTTAGGAGACAAAAGGGATGAGAATTGGGAGACTGGAAGTGGAGTGTAGGAGAGAGAGCTCTGTTCAGGATGGCACTCAGGTTTCTTGTTGTATCCCGGGATAGATGGTAGGTACAAACAGAGAGGGCATTTGGAAGAAGATGATTTCAGAAAGGGGAGTTCATTTTGTGCCATGCTGTTGAAGTACCTGTGGGAGTCCAGTGAAAGATATACAGAAGACAGCTGAATATAGTTTTTCTGAAACTCTGGATAGGATCTAGGTCGGAGATATAGCCCATAGATTATAGTTGAAACTATGAACGGGAGACGAGATAAGGAACTAGAAGATAATTCACTTTGACTCAATGAATTTTAGAGGACAGGTAGAAGAAGTGGATTCCATGAAGGATGCTCAAAAGGAACAGTCATAGCTGAGACCCAAGGCAGGGTAGTATGTGGAAGCCCAGAGAGAGTCTGAAGAGAGAATAGTCACAGTATCAAATGCTGCTCTGAAGTCAAGTTACAAGTATAATGAAGAAATGGTTCTTTCTCACTTCTGACATTTCCTTCCAATTAGAGGGAGCTAAAGTAATTTGCCTATTTCTTTGGCTAGTTTTCTTTCATTTCCTGGGAAGTGGAGTGATTTATCTGATTGATAAATTGGGAAGAATAGATTGGGTGTGTATAGCCTGAATCAGCCCATTTTCCTGGCTGGGAAGGAGCCTGTCCACTGAGAGAATAAAGTCACCTCTCTCTCTCTCCTTTCTACTGCCATATCTGGACACTCTTCCAAAGAAGGCTGGAGGGAGGCAGAAGTTGAAGGTAAAGAGTAAGAAAGGACATTTGAAATGAGGCCCCTGGATAAAGGTATTCATTCCATCAGGAGGAGGAATGACCTAGGTTAATAGGCTCCTACTAAGTGACAGGTGCCAAAGGACAGATCATGGGTTCCAACTCATGTTTGGTACTTGGAAGTTGAGAGTCTTCCTGCCCAGTGGTCTCTATTTGTTCTAAAATTTAGAAAAAAGGACATCCCCACCACCCCTAACCCCAAGCTTGAGGCAGAAGGATGGAATAGATTTAATAAGAGTGGTAAAGAGGGGTGCCTAGGTGGTTCAATTGGTTAAGTGACTACTTCCACTCAGGTCATGATCCTGGAGTCCCAGGTATGAGTCGTGCATTAGGCTTCCCACTCAGCAGGGAGTCTGTTTCTCCCTCTAACCCTCCGCCCTCTGTGCTCTCTCTCTCATTCTCTCTCTCAAATAAATAAAATCTTTTTAAAAAGTGGTAAAGAGTGGTAAAGATTTGAAGGAGCAAGTGTAAGACAATCAAAGAAACCTGCATAAGAATATAGAGACCTTCCATCAACACTGGACATTAAGGCCTTGACAATCTATACATATGGAATTTTCTCTCATTCTCAGCAGCTGGGTGAAGATCTAGATTTGCAAAGATCCATGGTTGGGGCCTTTTCAGACAATTGGTGAAAAAAGATTGTGAAGCAAGTGGTCTCAGGTACTGTCAAGAGAAACAGTAAAGTGATAGATAATTAAGTCTAAGTTGGCAGGAAATGGCATTAGAAGCAAGAAACTAATAGGTAACAGGGCAGGTAAAATGGGATTCCCCAGTGTGAGTGAGAGGACCAGTGTTTGGGGTCACAGAACAGACATATGAATGTGTAATGTCAGAAGTGGAACAGTCTGGGTGGAGACAGGTGGAGACATGATACAGCCATGGAATTGGTTGTCAAGTAGAACATAGAGACATTCACAGTTAAGAATTTGAGGAAATGTGTTTAGAGTCCTGAAAATTGCAGTCATCCAGGGTATGATAAGAATCAGCGTGAACATAACAAAAGTGAATATGGAGCTAGTCATTCAATGAATGGAACAATGAGATGGAGTTGGTTGAATGCAGAAATGAAATTTGTAGAGGGCAATGGAGCCAGATGGCTTAAGAGCAAATGTAGCAGGACAATTTAGATAAAAATGGAGGTGGAATAGTCTAGAAGTGTCAATGGAGTTTGAAGAAAAAGCTAACCTCATCTCTTGACATAAGATATCTGGGGTATAAAAGACAAAATATTCACCTTCTTAGAAGGTGGCATGCATTCTTGTAGAGGATCCTGGGGGGAGTGGGAGTGAATGGAAGGAACTTTGCATAAAAATTTGAATGAGCTGGTTTAGATACACAAGTATATTTTGAAATTCAGTATCTGTGTGTACTCATGGGCACTGTATAGATAGATAAGCATACACAGAAGATAAATACTAAAATATTAACAATAGATATCTTAGAAAAGTAGCATTATAATGAAATTGTCCTCTATAGTTTTCTGTAACTTCCAAATTGTTTACGATGGGTATATACTACTTTTAAAACCAGAAAAGTAATGACAATTTTTTTAAGATTATATTTATGAGTGGCCATAACAATGCCATTAACAAGACCAGTGACTTATTTTAACTAAATCAAAAGTAATTGATTTGCATGTAAACCACATAAGGGTATATCATAAATGCTATCCATATAGAATATATCTATATATGCTTATAAATTACCCAGGGAATGTATTACATTTAGTATTTATAATTATAAAATAGCTAAAATTCTTTGCATTTTTGGTTAATCTATTCTTTTTCTTTGCATACTCTAATTTCCAGAATCCTTAATTATTTGAATATCCTAAGCCATCCTTCAGATAATAAACATGACCAGTCCACTATAAGTGTTTTGCCAAAACATTCTTCTTTTTTTATGATCATCAGGATGGAGATGGGATCCTCTCTAATGAAAACCATGCATTAAACTCAATCTAGATTAAGTGTCTGCTGAGTATTGAGTGCTAATGAACCTTACTTATTACAGAATTAAATCAGAAATTGAAAACTTGTTATTCCTGACCTTTGCTATCATGGCATCTGGATCCTAGCATTTTTATCACAAATTCCCCATTCTCTTTTTTATGTATGACATCTATTTTTTTTTCTTTTTAGGTCAACTGAATTATATCACTCTGGGTTTACTTTTCCATGAAAGTTTTTCTTATTTGAAGGAAGCTATAATGCATTAAAATTTAAGTTTGTATTTTATAGTATAATAGACCTTGGTTAGAAAAATATAACTAAACTAATGGCTCACAGAAACAGGGACTTAACCACAACAGATCAAAATAGTCAATTATTTTCTAGCTTCCTCTTCTTTTATCAACCGAATTCTAATGTTAGGGACCTAGACTGGATCCTGACAAAAGAACCAGGCGGCACTTGGAGACTTTGGAGGATCAGAGGTTTATTTAACACTCGTGGTCTCAGAGAAGGTTGCTCTCCAAAGGTCTAAGCCTGGAGTACAAGTAGAGAGGGGAATTTATACCCTTCTACTTCCACATACTTGGTACTTTTGGCTCACGTGGGAAATGGGGTAGGAAAGAAGAACCCAGAAGGGCTTTGAAACAGTGACTGGAATTCCCTTGCTCATTTGGTCCTCCATCTTATACTTTTTCCCTATCACTGAAACCTAACCCTTCCTCTTGTATCCCTAATTCATATTGTTCTCAAATCCTCTCCAATTACTACCAGTCCACTGACTTTTACAAAAATTATTGTATTAACTAACTGACATTAAGACATAGCCTTGGAAATTAGCCAAATTTTTCACCATCATAATTATTTGAAGGATGCAGTTCACTGAGATTTTAGTGATCTCATTGCCCTCCTCTTATTAACTGAAGATTACTTTCCCTGCCATTTGTTTGTCCTTTGTTTGGAGACAGGGTCTATTCCATTCTTCATATTTCTTTGGACAACAGCTAATAAAAGTTTTTTCTTGTTGAATAAAGCATCATTAAACTTTCAAATATTTTAGGAGACATGGATACTGTCATGATGAAAAATTTTAAATTCTGTTCACATTTAAAACATACTTTAAAGGACTTAATTTCCTCTTTCTCATATAAGCATAATCTATTTTGCCACTTTGGGAGTATATCGAACACTGGTTGATGGATTTTATAACTGAACAGAGAAATGATGTATTTATTAAAATGGTTCACTGAGTGATTTTGCAACTAGATGAATGCTGTAGCTATGTAATTAATGGGCTAAGAATTTTTTTTGTGTTCCAGTTAGTATACACATATGTGTGTGCAGATGTATGCATGTGTCCACATCTATATGTATACATGCACACACAACACACACAATTGGTGTATGTCTGTGAGAGCAAGGGGAAGAGAGAGATCAGTATATGTAATACAGAAGGAAAGTTATTTAAATGTATTTTATCAATTAATTTTAAAACTAAATTAATCTCACTAACTTCCTACCATTACATGAATTTACCTATCACAGAACTAAGAAAAATATTTTAGTTCAAACATAAGTAGTTCTCAAGGACATTAAAAATGCATATATCCCATATAATTGAGTTGTTATTTCCTCCTTGTTCTTGCATATATTTCTTCCTTGTTGAATTCACTATCCATTTCTTTTCACCCTTTCAAATTCTTCAGACTCTTTGCAAAATCCACGTATTTGGTTTTCTCTTTTAGCCAGCTATCCAAACCAATCATTCTATTCACTACAGCCTAAACACATGCATCAGATTTCCTCGTTGAATGTTAATTTGCATTTGTCTGCTGTCATCGGCAGAATTCTAAAGATGATCCCCCAAGATTCCAGCCCTCTGGTTCTTCATTCAAACACTGGAAAGATATTTTATAGCTGTAAAGTCCCAAGTCAGGTTAATTTAAAATAAGATTATCTGGGTGGACCTGACGCACTCAGGTGAGAAGCGAATCAGTTGAGCTTCCCTGGATGTGCAGAGGTCAGAGGAATCTGCTCCTGCTGGCCTAAAGGAAGAAGGAATAAAGTACCATGTCATGGGATAGCTTATGAGTATGAGGCCTTTAAGAGCTGACAGCCGCCCCTGCCTGACAGCTAGCAAAACAATGGGGCCTCAGTGCTATACTCACAAGGAAACAAATTCTGGCAGCAACCATTGTGTTTAGAAAAAGACCCAAGCCTCCTATGAGCGCTGTGCAGACTGATACCTTGATCTCAGCCTGTGGGAGCAGAGCTGAAAACACTACCTGCCACACTGGACTTTTGATATACAAAACTGTGAGACAGTAAGTGGTATTGTTTTAAGCCATTGCATTTGGGCTAATTGCTAAGGCAGCAAAAGAAAAATAACACATATGTACAATTATTTAATGTTCTCTCTTATTTACAAATGAAACTTAAAATACCTAGACAGCAGGAATTATTGCTTAATAAATTTGTATGTCAAACGGAGTGATAGATGAAAAATTCTATTAACTGACCAAGTGTGTTTAAATATTACCTTGATTATATATAACATTTTATTCACAGACACCATCAGCATTGCTATCATAGAATCAAAAGTGTTATTTTGGTTTTAACAATGCTTTTAGGAGGAGGGGAAGAAAGAAAAAGAAAGAAAGACAATTTTAACAAAAAATTTGATGCTCTGCTCTTAGACCCTCATCTCCTGGCATCCAATTTATTTATGCTGGGCTCCCATCTTCTGGGGGAGCATGTAGGGTAGCTCTAACTTTCTTTAGAGACCTGTTGGGCCACTGGGGCTGCTCAAAACCAGAAGTGCTAGGAACTGATGTCCCCTGGGACAGGCCCAGAATCAATGGGAATGTTGGGCAGGAGTTTGAAGGCTCAGCTCCCTTGCCTCAAACAGAAAAAAAATGAATGAAAAACACTGGTGTCATTTCAGCTCCAGAGAACACCATGGAATCAGACTGGGGTAAATAACATTGACTAAAATCCCACACTTACTTAAGTTGACTGATTCGCTGTTCTGCTTTCACTACCCTTTTACTAATTTTCCCCAAGCATTTCCTTAATTAATCATACGTATCACTGAATCCTCTCCTAAAAGATCAGCTTATGGACCTTCCCACTGTCGTGAGCACACTATGAAGGTGCCACAATATTGTGTCTTTCCACAACGTCGGCCTTATTCAGTCATGAAGCAAAGTTAAATCACAATGATAAAGCAGGTTCAGGATTCCAAACTCAATGACAGTGCACCCTGTGGTCCAACTTGGCTTCTTACATGGCACACAGAACAGAACAGAAGACAAGCCACACAACAGACGAGGTAACAGAAGGGTGTAGGAAGTTAACGAACCAAACCCCAAGTCAGTCTGTGGGGGCGCAGTTGAGATCAGGCCTCAGTATGGTCTGGGTCAGCTCTCAGCACTTCTGCTTCTGCCATTCAAGCTGCGAAGGCTCTCGGTTCTGTTCTGAGATCCATCAGGCAGAGCCTTGGGCCGCAGTTGCCTTTTTCAAGGGGTCAGTCATAGAACAGTCATGTCTGGAGAGTCTGACAGTTTGCTGCCAAAATCCTTCCCTTTTTTAAAAGGGATTGAATTGGTTTTGGGTCTCTGCAGCCCTGCTCTGGTTCTGCTGGTTATCGGTTCTGGGCCGCCAGCTGGCATTGGCCCCTAAGATATTTCCTAGCTGCAGTACCTTAACTGGTTGCATCATTGCTTGACACAGGCTCCTGCTTGACATGAGAGACTCCATTTTGCTCTCTACACCTACTCAAGAAAAATATAAAATGAGCAAACAAAAGAAGCATTATCCATGCAATTACTTACAAATAGGTAAGGGATTTATGATAATAAAGATGAAGTAAAATTTTATTCCAGAGGATCAAATGGGAATAAATATATGATATGCTGGGGGTTTTTTTGTTTGTTTTTTACAAAATCATTTTTTGACAGTGGTCACATATGATTGCAGATTCTTCTCAAAGATTAATGGACATAGACAAAATTGGTCACATTCTTCTATGAAGCACATGATATAGGAAATATATAAACTATTATGGCATGGCTATACGGGTACTTCATACATTGGTGTCATTGGCATTAAAATGTATTAAAACAAGAGCAAGACAAATACCATATGATTTCACTTATATGTGGAATCTAAAAAACAAAACAATAAATAAACAAAAGGTAGAATCAGACCTATAAATACAGAGAACATACTGATGGTTGCCAGAGGGGAGGGCAGTAGGGGGATGGGCAAAATGGCTGAAGGGGAGTGGGAACACAGGCTTCTAGTTATGGAATGAATAAGTCATGGGAATAAAAGGTGCAGCATAGGGAATATAGTCAATGGTATTGTAATAGTGCCACAGGGTGACAGATGGTAGTTACACTTGCGGTGAGCATAGCATGACTATAAAGTTATTGAATCACTATGTTGTAAACCTGAAACTAATATAACACCATGTGTCAACTCTACTAAAATAGAGATAGATAGATAGATATAGGTCAACAGAAAAGTAACCTGTAGTTGATAATAGTAATACTCTGAATTTTAATAAAAATGATTCCCTGGAAAATACGGTACCTCATTCAGAAAACAGTGGTAATATTAATGGTTCTCTATGTTAATCCAAACAGAATGGAACATTAGCAGTAGGATCTTTAAATACTCAGCTTAGGGTGACAGTGAAATAAGAACACATTCTGATATGGATTTCAATATCGTTCTGGAATTTAAATATCAATCTCAGGCATTAATGATTTAGAATGGTTTCACTGGGCATAAATCAAGATGGACATGCCTGGTGACAAGAGGGTTAAGGATTTGACACGGATGTTAATGAAATTTGTGGAAATGGGCTCGAGTGATTCATGCCAGATACTGTATTGGTTCTTAGGGTGGCTGGTTCTTAGGGTCAAGAAATGCATTATCGGTTTCCAAAACTGAAAAGCACAGTGTAGAACAGCTGCATCACAAGATGAAATATAATCTGAATGTCTTTTGCAGCATTATGAGGAAGTGAATTGTTAACTTGTAAAACAGTTAGAAATTATTATTGCCCTTTTTTACAAACTTGAGTCTATTTATGCAGACCTCTCCAACTTCTTCTACATTCCTCCAAAGAATTGCCTAAGAATAGTGGTCTTTTAGTACCATATAGGCTAAGAACTGTAGTGATAATTGATCTATTTTTATACAAATCAATTATTCTTATGTTAATGTTTTACTATGATGCATCCTTTTTGTATAGCTTCACTTCCTAATATATTAATCTTTTGCTGGTTTGTGTTTTGTAGGATTAAAGTTAGTTCATCCAACCAAATCACCTAGCTAACAGTCTCCTAAGACTCCAATGAAAGAATCTGTTGGTTGCTGGTGTAAATCAATATACAATAATAGCCATTGATGCACAGCTGGGATGACAGTTCTAATATCATGATTGCAAAAATTTACTTTTATAATGCCTAGGTTTTCACAGCATGGATGTTCTCAATCTCCTATGAAACCTGGAAAGCTATAATTAATGGATGCTGCCTTTAGAGCTCCCTGCCTTAGATTATTTTTTTAACGTAAATAATGTAAGAAGAAATTAAAGTATAAAAATTAAAATATATTTCAAATCACATCAGTAACACATGGTTTCTGAATAAAATTCAAAAGCTGTATAAATCAGTAAGTCATTTTACACTGGTATTTTGAAATTCTGATTTGTTTTATCTTTATCTATAGAACTTATCATTTTTAACATATTGTACTAATATCTATGTAAATTTTAGCCAAAAATTGTGTATTGGTAAAAACAGGACAACAGTCTTTAAAAAAAAAAACCCTGAAGACTCCATCAAAAAACTACTAGAACTAATAAATGAATTCAGTAAAGTTGCAGAATACAAAATTAATATACAGAAATACAGTGCATTACTCTACACCAATGAACTATCAGAAAGAGAACTTAAGAAAACAATTCCATTTACAATTGCTTCAAGAAGAATAAAATGCCTAGGAATAAATTTAATTAAGGAAGGGAAAGACCTATACTCTGAAATCTATAAGACATTGATGAAAGAAATTGAAAATGACCCAATAAATGGAAAGATATACTGTGCTCATGGATTGGAAGAATTAATATTGCTAAAATGTCCATACTACTCAAAGCAATCTACACATTCAATGCGGTCACTTTCAAAATGTCAATGGCATTTTTCATGGAATTGGAACAAATAATCTTAAAATTTATATGGAATCACAAAAGACTACAAATGGCCAAAGCAATCTTGAGAAAGAAGAACAAAACTGAAGGGATCATGATCCTGTCAGTGGCATATCCCATCCCCACTGCAAACCAGTCCCCGCCCAACCCCTGGTCCTCTTCCCCAGCTTGGTTCTTGAGTTCATCCAAGAAAGAATTCAGAGACAAACTCTCAAGTAAGCAAGAGTTTAATAGCAGTAAAAGCAAAGGTCCACTCTCAAAGTGGGAGCAAAGGCAGACACAGAGACACTCCAGAAATGGCCTGGAGGAGGATGTTCCAGGGTGGTCTTTCCATTTTATGCTTGCAAGGGTTATGGATCATACTTAGGGTGGTCTCTTTTTTAAAGATTTTATTCATCTATTTGACAGAGAAAGAGATAGCAAGAGAGGGAACACAAGCAGGGGGAGTGGAAGTGGGAGAAGCAGACTCCCCGCTGAGCAGGGAACCTGATGTGGGTTCAATCAGGACCCTGGAATCATGACCTGAGCCAAAGGCAGACACTTAAGGACTCAGCCACCCAGGTTCCCCTGAGCTGATTATTTTTGTGAAAAAGTAGACAAAGTAGAATCTCTAAAAACAGAATAAAATTGACTGTTTTGTAAAAGACCTTTACACTTATAAAGGAAGTCTCCATTTATGAAAAGTGTCTCCCTTTGTACCAGGAAGAAAAGGATGACTCTGTATCTCCAGCAACTCATTATTTGAAAAGGCATAGCCTTAAATCTGCATTTTAAATCTTACTTTTTTTTTTTAATGTGCTTTGCCAAAAAACCTCCCATAACTGCTTTCCCAACCATCTGTCTTTTGTTTTTAACTGGAGGTGGTATTTAAGGTGGTGGCTCAGGCCATTTTGGGAGTTGCCTGTTTTACCTATGTACTCTTATAGTGTACTAGTGGTATACATGTTATTAAACTTCTATTTGTGTTAATCTGTCTTTTATTCCAGGGAATCTCAGCCAAGAACAATAAAAGGTAGAAGGAAAATTATTTTTCCTCCTATATGCTATATCTAAAATATTACAGAAAACATGTAAAGTCTCCTTATTCATCATTCATTACCAGAGGAATGTGAACAGTCAATTTTCAAATGTCTATGCCTTTTGGGACATAGAGCCTCCATAGAGCCCCCATAGAGCCACCTGGGTGGCTCAGTTGGTTAAGCATCTGACTCTTGGTTTCAGCTCAGGTCATGCTCTCAGTGTTGTGAGATCGAGCCCTGCATCAGGTTCTGTGCTCAGCGTGGAGCTGCTTCAGATTCTCTGTCTACCTCTCCCTCTGCCCCTCTCCCTCCCCCTGTTCTCTAAACTAACAAACAAATAAATAAATAAATCTTTTTTTTTTTTTAAGTCTAGGACTTTCTCCATCATTAGTGAAAATAAAAGACTTCTATCCTTGTCTTCACAAATTATTTTAGGGATGGAATTTTGAATACTTATATTAAATGTCTTTGATAAATGGCATTTCCAGTGCCATATGAAATACTGTGATGTCATATTAACAATCTGTCTAGTACCATAAAATTATTTTGTTGTGTATATCTTTCTGATTGTAACTAAGTTTATATGTCTATGTATATTATTGGAAAACAGACCTTGTTTTCAAAAAGCAGTTGAATTGGGGCACCTGGGTGGCTCAGTGGGTTAAGCCTCTGCCTTTGGCTCAAGTCATGATCTCAGGGTCCTGGGATCAAGCCCCGCATTGGGCTCTCTGCTCAGCAGGGAGCCTGCTTCCCCCCACACCACCTCTGTTAAATAAATTAATAAAATCTTAAAAAAAAAAGAAAGCAGTTCTGTTGAAAATGGCTATAATTCATAGAAACTGAGGGGAAGTGGCAGGGTGTCATGGTGTGGTTTCTAAGAGCAAGTCTCTCCGGTCTTAATACAATTACCTACTTAAACTTTTCTTTTCAACTCAGGTAGACCAAAAGTTACATGTTGGCAGAATTGGCTGTGGCTATGAAGGGTTAAAGAAGGAGTTTACTGCTAACACTGCTTTAGAGTAATGATCTACAGCTCTATTTGTAGAGCTGAATAAAGTGAAAAACAGGAGAAAAAGAAGAAAAGATGGTGGGTCAGCCCTTTGAAATTACTACTCATTGTAAAAGAGTACTACCAGCATAACCATCTAAAACAAGTGCTTTTTACTCTTCATCTAGTTTTCAGTAGAGATTTACAATCAGTGGAATGAGTTTGAGTGATTTGTACTTGCTTCAGAGAGAGCTATTACAGAAAACAAACTGCATTCAGCAAGCTTTCTAAAGCAGCTTGTACTATTTATACCTATCCATATTTCTTCATTTAGTAACTGGTAACAAGATTATTTGTATCTAACCTTAATGACACAAAGGATTTAATTATTTTGTTTACTTAAATATCTAATGTTCACTATAGCTAGTACATTTTTGTTGATTAGGTCAATCTAGGGGACAAGCAAATTTTAATACTGGTGCTGTACTTTATATATTTATGACAATAGAGCTTGTCAGGAGCAAGAATTCCTGTCCCCTTCAAAGAGGACTATCTGGACTAAGAATCAAATTGACATGAGGCAGATTAAGAGGAAAAAATTAAATTTAATACCATTCTTATGTACAGGGATTCCCCACAAACATGGAAATTCCTAAGACAGTCAGGCAAAATGATGTATATATGTCATCCTCAACAGAAGAAGGTAGGGGTCTGGGACTTCGGAGGAAAGGAATGCAATTCACAAGGCAATTAAGAAGAGCGGATGTATGGTAATTAGATGTTTGCCCTGCCTTAAGATGGGTCACTCAGATAAAAATATATCTTTGCTAATAAAGCTTATTCTGGGAAAGACCTCCAATTTAGATTCTTCTATGTAGTTAAGGGAGGGGCAAAAGTTTGTCTTGTATTGCTAGGGTCATGATTGCCTTTAGCTCAGAATGATCTTCAGGCCAAAGTGGCCCATCTTGGGACAGCCTGCCCTTGACCCCTACAAGCTCATCCATTATGTTGGTACACATGTGAATGTCTCTATCATGTGTGAGGACATCAAAGGTTTGTTTTTTAATCATCAATATACTTCTAGAGCCTCAAGTTATTGATTGATTGATTGATTGATTGATTTCTAACTAATCAAAGACCCAAGGTTTCCTATCATCATATAACTGTTACTCATTGTGTTTCAATATCCTTAAGAAAGGGGAACAGGAGTAGAGTTATAACTACTCTTCTGGACATTACAATAACACAGACTATGTGTTATCTCAAGTCCAAAATGTCGCTGTATTTATGAACATGAATATTTCTAGACTAAATGTTATTGAATTAATTTTGTGTCCTGAAATGGTTTTTAAGTTTGATCTAAGTATGCCTAATTCCCTGCAAGTGAGTATCTTCCAATGATTTTATTACATAGAAAGATAAGATCTTAGGACTGTCTTCACACTATGTGAAATTCCATAAATATTCAACATGTATAGAAACATATGTCCACTTATCAAAACTATAAATTTGTATAAATTATTTTCACATAAATCATTTCACTTGTTGGATAACCAATAATCTGGTAAGAGAAACAGAGAATTCAATTTCTATAAAACATTTCAGGAGTTACAAAGTTTCTATTAGGGACCACTGTCACAATTTTGTTTTAAAGAATTTTTATTTATTTATTTGACAGAGAGAGAGATCACAAGTAGGCAGAGAGGCAGGCAGAAAGAGGGGGAAGCAGGCTCCCCGCTGAGCAGAGAGCCCAATTCGGGGCTCCATCTGAGGACCCTGAGACCATGACCCGAGCTGAAGGCAGAGGTTTAACCCACTGAGCCACCCAGGTGCCCCTACTGTCACAATTTCACAATTTTAAATCATTACCCTTGAGCGATGCCTGGGTGGCTCAGTTGGTTAAACATCTGACTCTTGATTTCAGTTCAGGTCATGATCTCAGGATTTTGGGATTGAGCCCCCTGCCGGGCTCTATGTTCAGCATGGAGTCTGCTTGAGATTCTCTCTCTCCCTCTTCCTCCAACCTCCCCACCTTGTGCTATAAATTGATAAATAAATAAATATTTTTTTAAAAATAAATCATTACCTATAATATCTATCAATATATATTTTCTTTTTAAGAGAGTATACCTATAGAAAAAAAAATCTGTAATCTATTGTTAAGCACAGTTTAAAATACTATTTCTAGGAATGAATTGTGACAAAATTGAAACGAACCATTCCCTAAACCTACTTAAGTTTGGTCAAAATCCCATACATATATGTATGTATATGTATGTACACTTAAATTTATAAATGTTTTGGTTTAATGAATATATCTATAAATAACTCTGATTACAAAAATATACAAGTACAAAACATAAATATCCAGAAAGGTATGCAGATTACAAAATAATAAATTACAAAATAGTAAATAGCACCACTAACAACCAAAGAGTAAAACTTTTATAAATGGGGACGCCTGGGTGGCTCAGTTGGTTAAGTAGCTGCCTTCGGCTCAGGTCATGATCCCAGCGTCCTGGGATCGAGTCCCACATCGGGCTCCTTGCTCGGCAGGGAGCCTGCTTCTCCCTCTGTCTCTGCCTGTGCTCGCTCTCTCGCTGTCTCTCTCTCTGACAAATAAATAAATAAAATCTTTTAAAAAAAAAAAAAAAAAAACTTTTATAAATGGCCAATTACTCTGGTAATGCAATTAGCCTTATAATGTCTAATAAAGCTGAGTCAAAAAGTTATTTGTAAACCATAGGAACCATTAGCTGTTCTGCTGTTTACATCTTTAATGCTTAATTCCAGAGAATTCTGAGCAGAGGCAATAGTCATTAAATATATTATGTGAATCAACATCTGCAACCTGCTGATAACCAAAAACTAAAACTCCCACAGTGATGGCATGAACTCATATAAACACAGCAAGTTCATTTCCATTAAACCATTCTTTAGAAATATGTAATGTACTTATTTTAGAAGATAGCTATGAACTAGCTAAAACACAGACTAGGTAATTTTTATAGGTTATTTTCATTTTATTTCTTAGAAGATTTCAAGTTGTTTTTAATGAGCATAAAGAAAGAAGGGATAGATATGTTCTGAAATACTGGAACCAATTTATTATAATTCAGAGATTTTTATAAACAGTAACAGGAACTAAGGTCAAAGCTGGTCATGCAAGTAATTAAAGGAGGCCATTGATACTGTGTAAAGATGGAATTACCTCTGATGGAATCCCTTTTTAAAATGTATTTCCTTAATCATCTGGTCAAATCACCATGAAATGTGTATTCTCGTTGGTTAGAGCAATGCTAAAAAAAAAAATTTTGTTGGATTATAAATTATTAGCTTGAAGGTTAAATATTGATGCCTAAGCCAGGGAACAACTAAGCCATGATGAAATGACCACAGAGGTATGGAAAACCAGAACGTGGTCTGGCCTTACTTTCACACACATTATGGTTGCCGAGGGTGGGGTCAGCTGGGAACCATTGATAATAGAGCAATGAGTCAGAAAGCAAGGAAAAAAGTAAATTAACCAGGAACTATGATGTACCAAGTACAGCATAAGACAGGCTTCGCTTATTTAATACTTCAAAGTCACATGCTCTCTTTCAGAATATTCCCATTGTATGTAAGTCCAACTATAGGAAAATAGACAACCTTTATTTGTATTAGATTGTTTTGTACATTTTAAATAAGATGTTAATGAAATATCTCCAAAATATTTCTACTTCAGTATCAATCACAGTCTTGCAATGGTAAAATTACTCACAGGTTTTCATAATTTATAAATATGAATCCCTAACTCTAGGCTGAGGAAGGAAATAGGAGGGACAGCAGAAACATAAGCAGTTGAGGCTCTATATGTCCTTATGCACAACAAACAGAAAAATAATTTGCCAAATGCATATTTTTAAACATGATCTTACAAATGTCAGTGCCTGCTCTAATAGTTAATACAGTGAAAATTTATTTTGAAGTGTTGATGAATTTAGAGTCTTATATTTTCTCAAACAACAGAGAGGAAAACAAAGGTACTTTTAAAAAAAAATCTGTATTCTTTTTTTTTTCTTTTCAGTGTTCCAGAATTCATTGTTTATGCACCACACCCAGTGCCCCATGCAGTACCCACCATAATACCCACCACCAGGCTCACCCAACCTCCCATCTGAAAACAAAGTTACTCTTATTTTTTTTTAAGAGTTTATTTATTTATATGACAGAGAGAGACAAAACGAGAGGGGAACACAAGCAGGGGGAGTCGGAGAGGGAGACAGGCCTCCCACCAGCAAGGAGCCCGATGCAGGGCGCCATCCCAGGACTCTGGGATCATGACCCAAGCCAAAGGAAGACGTTTAATGACTGAGCCATCCAGGTGCTGCCAAAGGTACTCTTAACATAGGAGGTCTAGTAAATGGTTTGGGGTTAAAAACTCTCGCAGATCTTGAAAAACATGGAACCACTTCTCTTTAAATATAACCTAAAATAGAGCACAGTAGGATTCCACTAGTTTGTGGAAAACTGAGATAAAGACCATTTAGAATAGAATAAAGACAGGTATCATTACAAATATTAGAGTTCTGAACTACTTTTTGCATTTTAGTAGGGAGAAAGGAATTCAACTTCCTTTCATTGATACTTGTATCTGTAGATCTATCTAGTAGTGGGAAAGCAGTATGTCTAGCAAAGCACTGTAAAAGGTCAGATTCCAATACCTATAAATACCCATGTGCTGGCTCCAAAATGCAGCTGGAGACTGATCCTCACAGTTATAGGAAATATGTTTTTAAGATCATGGAGCTAACATTTGCTGTAGAAATTAAATATTAGAAGATAAATCCCTTAAAATATAACAAACCTTGAGGTATACCATTATCATTGTAGTTCTGTATCTCCTTACAGTATCAATTGGTTTATTTGCCATCATTCTTGTTTATTTACTACAGATCTTTCTACTACTGCCCTTTCCTCTTTCATAGTCAACTTGCAGGTAAGTATCTTATCTCTTCCATCTGGTTAGGAGCTCCTTAAAGTCAAAGACCAATATATAACACATGAAAGATATTTAAAACTTTTAAATGCATATGTGGCTCAAAGATAGATGGATGGAAAGAGTCTGACACCATCATTCAAGATAAATTTGAACCACCAGAAAAGCTTACTTTGTTACTATCAGTAGGGACCCCAAAATTATAATATTCAACCCCTAATTGTCACAAATTGAGTTTGTTACAAGCAGATGTTCCAAGGTATAATAGATTTATTAGGGATCAATTTCTGTATAAGGAATGGAAAGGAAGCAGATTTGGGCAGGGTAAGAAGTAAAATTATCAGGGCACCTGGGTGGTTCAGTCAGTTGGGCATCTGCCTTCAGTTGAAGTCATGATCCCAGGTTCCTGGGGTCAAGCCTCATGTTGGGCTCCCAGCTCAGCAGGAATCTGCTTCTCCCCCCTCACTCTCTGTCCATACTCACTCACTCTCTCTCAAATAAATGAATAAAATCTTAAAAAAAAAAAAAAAGTAAATTAGCTCTACAGGCCCCATGAGACCTTGGTCAACATGACAAGGAAATCTGAATTGCCCTTCAGAATTTTTGGCATTAGTCTAGAATGTCTGAGCCGCTAACCCTGACTCAGTCAGAGGATGCAGGTTTGCCTGTTGAGGTGCACTGTAGGGGCAGGCTGCTGAGATGACACTGTAGGAGTTGACACATGGAAGCAGTCACTTGACCAGATATGACATGTTTGAGCAGTATGTTCTAACTCAAAGGGGCTTGAGGCAGTACAGCTCCAAGTCTTCTACACTAATCAACACATTTTTATCTTTATTTGCAAATCAGGAAAATCTAACAGGTGAGATGGCTATCTATTATCGTGTCAAGGAGGAAGAATTTCTTCTGCCCTTTAAGATCCCTCTAGCTGGACTAAGAACCAGATTGACATAAGACAGATTAACAGAAAATAAAATTTAATAGTGTGCATATGCGGAATTCCCACGGACATGGAAATTCCAAAGACAGCGAGGCAATATGATGCTTATATGTGCCAAGGGTAGGGGTAGGGGTCTGGAACTTAGTCAAATAGTCTCCTGTTTAGCTCTTACTTTTCAAGTCAACCCCTCTGTATATGTCACATATTACTCAGCTATTACAGCAAGTATTATTTTGATACCTAGTGACTGACATGATCCAGTATGGTATTTAAAATTATGGTTTTATTAAATGGGAAGAAAAGAATGCAAATATATAATACTTCCATTTTGAAGAGAAGGGCATGAATAAGTCCTCCAACTTTCTTTAAAATGACATTAATCTTTAAATAAAATCTAACCATTAATTAAGCAATGAATTTTAAGTAGTCTGCTGAAATTCTAAAGCACTTTTATTAAAGTAGTTTATATAGTGCTTTTGTTGGGGAGCAAGAATTCCTCTCCCCTCAAAGGTCCTTCCAGCTGGACTAAGAATCAAATTGACATGAGTCAGATTAACAAGAGAAATCAAATTTTATATCATATGTATGTACAGGGAATCCACACAGACATGGAAATTGCAAAGACAATCAGGCAAAATGAGGTATATATGTCATCCTGAACTAAAGAGAAGAGGGTAGGGGTCTGGAACTTCAGAGGAAAGGAATGCAATTCACAGGGCAATAAGAATAGCAGATGTTTGGTAATTAGATGTTTGCCTGGCCATACACATGGATCAGTCAGATAAATTTTATCTCTGCTAGTAAAGTTTATTCTGGGAAAGACCCCAATGTAGTTTCTTCTATGTAGTTAAGGGAGGGGCAAAAGTTTGTCTTGTGTTGTAGGGTCTCAATTGCCTTTAGCTCAGAATGACCTTCAGGCCAAAGTGCCTCATCTTGGGGCAACCTGTCTTTGGCCCCTACAGTTTCTATTCAATTGGAATACTGAAAATGTTCTACTTATAGGTAAAGGTAAAACAAACTTAAATACTGTTTTAAAATAAAATGAAAGCTATTAAGATAGGTCAACATATTTAATAAAAGTAATTGAAAGAAGGATGGAAAAGTACATTTAGTTTTATATTGAATAAAATTTTATAAATAGAACAAAATAATTCTTTAGTTGTATCATATTCTACCTTTATTTTTAACTCGAGGGAAATAAATCAGTTTTTATTTCTTTTTACCCCTTAATAAGCATAAAAGTGTCAGGATGAGAGGAAAAATAATTTCTCTCTGCTCTTTTATGTTCTTGGCTGATACACACTTTAATAAAAGATAGCTTAACAGGAGAAAAAAAATTGAAGTTTAATGACACGTGTACCTCCTGTATACATGGGAAAGACCAAGGAAAACTGAATAATTCCCCAAAAATGGCCCAAACCATCACCTTAAATATGTCCAGCCAAAGATGGAGGAAGATGCTGGGTGAAGTAGTGGTTGGGATCTAGTTGTGGAGGATCTAGTTATCATAAAAAGCAGACAAACCAGGGTAAGATTTTTGACAGATTCAAGTTGGTGCCTTCTGCACTGATAAAATTCCATGATTTAGAGTCTTATCTTCCTGGTAGAGAGTGGGAAACACAATTACAATCTGAGATTTCCTTTGTAAATGTAAATATCCCTTATGAAAAGTTAACTTTTCCTTGGTTTTCAGAACTTCTACTCTGTCTTTTTCTCAAAATAATCAGCTCAAAATGATCCTTATGCCAAAGAAGGACATTTGGGGGTGGCATATTTTACTACACTTCAAATTTAAAAGACAAATAATGGAAATCTGATGGGCTCAAAGAGCATATGAAAAAGGTGGCGATCCTATTTCTCTTCATAAGTAACCCTAACTATGAAGAATAACAAGTTTTTATACCACCCCTTTAAGTAGAGAAAACAGTCGGAAAATAGCAGTGAATATGCTTATTCTGGTATGGACTATAAACTATTAAAGGACTAAGGCAAATGCTTTAAATCAAAGATCCATACCAGTATATATGTTCTCAAAAAGAGAAAAAAAAAATCCTCATTTTTCCTGGCTCCTTCCTATTGGTCCTTTTCTCTGGCTTGCTTAAAGAAACTAATTGTCAATTTTCTCACTGTCTGACGTTCATTACAAAGAAAATTCTGTATCTTTATGTAGCAGGGGTTCTCAGCTTGAGAATTTTCAAAGCTGTATGCACCATAGTTGTTTGGCTTGCCAAACATCAGGGCTATTTACATGAGAACTAAGAAGTTCTGAAAGAAGCTTTCCAGAGTTAGAAGTTAGAGTCTAGCCACAGAAATGGAATTCAAGAGCAGTAGTTCAGAGTCAGAAGGAGTGGACATTTGGATAGAACTCAATGTGAATCACATATACTAACCGAAGCCCATGATTCTAATCCCTGTGGGAATCCAATGAAGAGACAAGAGAGGGGGATTGAAAAGTAAAGCTCATCTCACTTAAACTCCTGAAAGCCCCAACAGTATAAGCAGCCTTGCTCAGTGGCCAGTATAAAGGTCAAGCCCAGCTGGAGATAAATTATATCTTCCCTCATTTAAGGTAATATTAATGGCAAGGGTTGAATCTACATGACAAAGGAAATGGAAAGGGGTATCAAAGCCCTGATCATGGTAACCAAACCAAACAAGAGTTTGTCTTCCTGATGTGTAATAAGCCAATAAAAAACTGCCACTGAGCATTTGCACTGAAGAAAAATGGGCCATTTATAGGTATGGTACCACCCTGGAGAACAGGGAGCTAATGCTCAGAAATCTCAAATTCCCCAATGGCTTGGAAGTGAGGGTTGTTTTTTTGTTTTTTGTTTTTTAAGATTTATTTATTTGAGAGAGAGAGAGAGAGCGAGCATGCATGAGTGGGGGAAGGAGCAGAGGGAGAAAATCTTTAAGCAAACTTCCCGATGAGTACATTCCCCTCCCAAGGGACTTGACCCCACGATCCATGAGATCATGACCTGAGGCACAACTAGGAGTTGGACACTAAACTGACTGAGCCACCCAGGTGCCCCCAAGTGAGGCTTTTTAAGGGCAAAATTGGGGGCATGGATCTCCTAAGAAGTTGGGCGCTATTGACTGGAGGACCATGGGGTCGTGTTAGCAGATGTAACTTAATTTCTGGTGCTGCTTTGTCTGGATTCCCAGAGATATATTTCATCTCAAGAGACTTGGAATCTGAAAAAAAATATCTTTATTCTTTATATTAGATATTTCATTAACTACATCTGGTGACTATACTGTTGGGTCCATAATCAAAGGAGCGAGACTGATACAAAGCGAAGGTCAAGCAAAGCTTTATTTCGCGCCAAGCATTGAGAATCAAACTGACCAGCCAGGGCCATCTCTTGCAAAGAGGTGACCTCTCTCTGCCTTGCAGACTAGCTTTTAAGGGCAAAGGCCATGTGGTTGGGCCTGGCCACGCACAAGTGGCCAGTGAAATTGTAACACAGAGAAAGCTGCACAGTCATGCTAGGTCACACATAAGTGACCAATTGAATTACAATTTACCCTAGTATATATGAACTAGCCTATCACCTTGGTCAGAATTGGCACCCAAAAGGCACCCAAAGGGCAGGGCCCATACTCCTTGGTAGCTAGGGAGACAGTATGCACCCCCACTAATTGGATACCTCCACCTGGCCTGACCCACCCTTGTATTTGGGCTTTGTTACCTGGGACTGGTTTCTAGGACTTGTTTTTAAGTAAGTTCCCTGGGGGGAAGGGGGGCAGGGTCAGTTTAAGTTTTACTGCATAAACAACAAAATCATTGTTTAACCTGATGGAATCGCTCTGGCTAAATAGGCCCTTACATATACCTTTAGGGTAGTGCTGATTAATTATTTGTAAGCTAGTGGGGTTGCATTCCTATCTGTTCCTTTGAGTGATAAGCAAGCATTCCTATCTCTTGAGCCTAGGCCTTTGTGTTCCCCAGCTGGTCTAGCCATGCCTGGGGATGATATGAATTGACCCGATGGAGGGTGGCTTCATCATGGGTGGGACAGGAGGTTCACATCACAGTCAGATTATAAGAAGAAAAAATGGCAGAACAAAAGTGTAATTAGTCATCAGTGCATGCCAGAAGAAAATGACAGATACTATGAGGAAAGACCAAAGAACAGGGGTAAGACCCCACTGAGTATAATGGAAGGAATTTTAAGTCAAGTAGAAACTCACAGTCTTGGATTATAAGAGAAAGGGAGAAAGTAAACAAGCTCTTTTCTATGTTATTTATGATGCTGTTTTTACTACCCCTTACTTCTTGTGACCTGGAGGTGAAAAAACAAAGTTATAATATTAGTAGAATCATGATTAGAGTATAAAGTGGGATACCATATAAAGGGGCTGAGGATGGATAGGATTTAAGGAACTAGAAAATCAAATTTTAATTTTAAAAAACAAAATGCTACTGGAAAAGTTATTAAGTAGAGAACTAGTCTAGTCTAAGAGTTTTGATTCTGTTTCCCAAAACAACTGGAACAATTTTGATTCATCTGAAGTGTACACAGACACAGAAATATTTCTGATTTCTGTACTTTTTTATTTTTTTTCTGTACTTTGAAAAAAAAGATTTTATTTATTTATTTGTCAGAGAGAGAGAGCACACAAGCAAGAAGAGCAGCGGGCAGAGGGAGAAGCAGGGTCCCCACCAAGCAAGGAGCCCAATGCAAGACTTGATCCCAGGACCTTGGGACCTTGACCTGAGCCAAAGGCAGATGCTTAACTTACTGAGCCACACAGTCATCCCTTTTTCTGCACTTTTTAAAGGTATCTTAGAAGGAAATCATTACAGGGCACCTGGGCAGCTCAGTCAGTTGAGCATCCAACTCTTGGTTGCCAATTGGGTCATGATCTCAGGGTCATGGGATCAGTCCTGCATTGGGCTCTGCACTGAGCATGGAGCCTGCTTGGGATTCTCTCTCTCTCCCTCTGCCCCTCACCCACCCCAGCTCACAATGCACTCTCTCTCCCTAAAAAAAGAAAAAAGAAGAAGAAGAAGAAGGAAATGAAGAAAATGATTGATACAAATTTTTTAAAAGATTTTATTTATTTATTTATTTGACAGAGATCACAAGTAGACAGAGAGGCAGGCAGAGAGAGAGAGAGGAGGAAGCAGGCTCCCCGCAGAGCAGAGAGCCTGATGTAGGGCTCGATCCCAGGACCCTGGGATCACGACCTGAGCTGAAGGCAGAGGCTTTAACCCACTGAGCCACCCAGGTGCCCCGATTGATACAATTTTTAATGTGAAAGATGGTAGATCCATTTTTCAAAATCCTAATGTGAATGTAAGAATATGCTAAAAATAAAATTAATGTCGAAATTGTTAATCTATGGCAATACTACTGAGATTGGTGAGAAAGTGGGTCACATGGATCACCCCATCCTAACTCTAGAATGTATTCTTGCTTTGCCATCACTGTGGTAACCAGTATGGGAGCCAAGGACAGGCTTCCCCAAGATGGACTGCTTTGCCATTAAGATTATTTTGAGTTAAAAAGCAATGGAAACACAGCAGATTCAGGAAAAACTCTTTACCTCTTACCCTCAGTGTAAATTTACATTGGAAAGGAGAGCCTGTACCAAGAAGAGCTATTAACAGAAATTCCTCTTTACCTAAGAAACTTATCTGCATAACAGGGAAACCTTTGTTTTCCAAGCATCTCCTCTCACCTTCATGCAAATGATCTTCTTCCACTTTGTATCTCCTGACCCCTACCCCTCTCCTTAGCTTCGGATGTCATATAAACCCCATGTTGTCTCTCTAGCTTTGGAATTTCCATGTCTGTGTGGATTTCCCATATATGTGAAACTAAATTTTATTGTCTCCTGTCAATCTATCTCATGTCAATTTGATTATCAGCCCAACCAGAATGATCTTTTTTTAAAATATTTTATTTGCTTATTTTGAGAGAGAGAGCACAAGCAGAGGAAGGGGCAGAGGGAGAAGCAGGCTCCCGACTGAGCAGGGAGCCTGATGTGGGGTTCAATCCCAGGATCCTGGGCTCATGACTTGATTTGGAACTACCCAGGTGCTCCCCAGCTAGAAGGATCTTAAAAAGCAGAGAAGACTTTTTCCTCCCCACCACCAACATAGCTTATTATAACAGCTTCCACCAGTGCACCTGCCACCCTGTTCTCCATCATATTTCTCCAACATTTTACTACAAGACTAATTTCCTGGAAACATACCATAAATCTTTCAGTCTTTTGATCAAGAATTTGCAATGACTCCCTAGTGCTTACTAATCAATTATGGCAATTAAATGGCTCAATAATTCCTAATTAAATTTATTTCCCATTTCCCAGACCCTGATATTCATTACCACAAGTCCATTGCCAAGTTGCTTCTACCTATTCCACTTTTAGGACTGCTTAAAACTTGCCTGACTTATTTTTTCCACATTCTAAATCCTATGAAAATTCTAAACTTTTTGGTAGGTCATTTCTGAAAAACTGAACTCTTTCTTCCCTCTATTGGTATGAGAAAATGCCACACACAATAGCAACTAAGAAAGTTGAGTATTTCAAGTTATTTAGTTATGCACCAATTTATTTAAAAACAATTAGAGGAAAATGGACAAGGACTGTATCTTATACATTTGTGGCAATCTATAGGAAATCCAATCCAATACAAACTATTAGATCGAAGGGGAATAGAATTTGTTACCCAAAATATGCCTCTTTGACATAAGGATTATCATGATCTGATTATTTTTATGAAATAGATGACATAGGAGTAGCTCTGAAAACTGAAAAGTTACCCTTTTGAAGGCTACATTTACATTTTTATAAGGTAAATTGCTATTTGTAAGGGTGTCTCCCTCTGTGTACCAGGAAGAATATGATGACTAAATCTTTAGAAACCCTTCATCAAGAGAGAAAGCATGGACTTAAATCTGCAAATCAGCCACACCCTTGGTTTCCTGGTACCTCTCTTAACTGGTCTTCCCCTACCCCCTGTTCTGAACTTCATTTCCCCCCAACATTTTGCTTTGTCTTTACTGAGAAATGGTTTTCAAGGTGCTAGCTTTGGTTCTTTATGCAGTTACTCTGTTTCTGTGGGTCTCTCCCATGTATATAGGAGGTGTATATGTTATTAAACTTCTGCTTGTTTTCTCTCTCTCTTTTTTTTTTAAAGATTTTATTTATTTCTTTGGTAGCGAGAGAGACAGTGAAAGAGGAACACAAACAGGGGGAGTGGTAAAGGGAGAAGAAGGCTTCCCACTGAGCAGGGAGCCTGATGCAGGGCTCAATCCCAGGACTCTGGGATCATGACCTGAGCCAAAGGTAGACATCTAATGACTGAGCCACTCAAGCACCCCTTGTTTTCTCCTGTTAATCTGCTTTTTATCACAGGGGGTCTCAGCCAAAAACATAGAAGTGTAGAGGGGAAATTATTTGTATCTCTAGACCCCTACCCCTCTCCTTAGCTTAGGATGTCATATAAACCCCATGTTGTCTCCTAGCTTTGGAATTTCTATGTCTGTGTGGATTTCCCATATATGTGAAACTAAATTTAGTTTAGTTATTTTTCTGGGCTGAAATATTACCTGAATCTTAGCTTCTTCCCTTTTAGTCATGTTATATCTCAAAGTTATAGTTACATCATGTTTAAAAATGGGCAGAAGAACTATTCTCGTCTGAGGATATATTGTGACACTGTATGCCTGACAAATAATGAGCTGTCAATAAACGTGCTATTATTAGCCTATGAAGATACAACCAAAAGCATTAATAACAGCAACAAAAACAACACCAGTTGTTCAGTAGTAGGTAAGAAGAGAGTTTCACCACATCCCAACAACAGCATGCAATACATGTAAACTGAGTTGCTGGAAGATACTAAGGGGACAGAATTTGACACGTGTAAGAGGAATGGAGGTGATCTTACAGATATAATCTGATAACAGTGTTATGCCCGAGTTTTCGCATCCGAGAGAGCACCAAGGAGCCAAGCACCGATGCAATCACACGAGGGTTTATTCGGAGCCAAGCACCGATGCAATCACACGAGGGTTTATTCGACAACCTTAAGCTTGGGCGCAAGTATACCCAACACAGCGGAGTAGGGACTTGGACCCCAGGGTGACATGCTTATGCTTGGGTCCAAGTATACCCGACGCGGCGGAGTAAGGATTTGGACCCTGAGCTTAGTTAAGGCAGGGGTATTTATGGGTTCCTGTTACTAAAGCAGGGTGGGGGTCTTTGGAACTAAGGCAGGGTGGGGCTTCCCGTTACTAAAGCAGGGTGGGGGTCCTTAGAACTAAAGTAGGGTGGAACTTCCTGGAACTAAAGTAAAGTAGGGGAAAGTTCAGCCCTTGGGCACAGGGGTCTGAGATGGCTGTACTTAT
This sequence comes from Mellivora capensis, assembly GCA_004024625.1. Taxonomy (NCBI): domain Eukaryota; kingdom Metazoa; phylum Chordata; class Mammalia; order Carnivora; family Mustelidae; genus Mellivora; species Mellivora capensis. Next base: position 16,678 of record PISX010009768.1, on the reverse strand, counting down.
GCTAAGGCTAAACCTTAGGTGGGATGGCCTTGATTTTTCTCAGCCTCCACAACAGTCAACCCACTCCATTGAAAAATTTTGATTCTCACACCCAAACCCAGCTTGCCTTCCAAAGTGAGAGTCACTAATTAGTAGTAGCCGGGGATACTATTTAGAAGGAATTTGCCATTGTTCAGGCCAAAGCTGTCAAGAACTGAAACTGTATATAGGAGGTAACATTAGGAATAGACTATGTCTATTCTATCCTATGTCTATAGGAATGGAACCAAGAAAGTCAATGAGGGAAGAAAGGACAGGATTTTCTATTCCAGAAATACTGTTTAGCAGAGCTAACAGATTAGTACTAAGCTAATGGAAATATTTCTTCTCTTGATTAGAAAATTTGAAAAGTTTCCGAGAATATTGTAACTTTCACATCTTAGTCTGTATTCTGAAAACAAAGAACAGGGTTTACAGCCATCACATAATGGTAATAAAAGTAGGTATTATTGAACTATTGCTCTCCTCCAAGTCTGTGCAATGTCTCTGAGTCCTTGCAACTGCTCTAAGATGTGGTCCCCACTATTACTCCCTATTACAAATGAAGAAACAGGGCTTGATTTAGAGAGATTTATAACTTTTCTTACAGTCACATAGCTGGTAAATATCAGAGCCAGGACTTGATTCTGGGTCAGTCCTACTCCGAAAGCCCACGCAATTATTACACTTCCCACATTGCATCAGGTGATTGGCTCAAATGGATATGTTAATGCCCTATTCCTCACAGTTTTGAGGCCAGATGCTTGGTTGCTGCATCTGTTTTGAAAGCATACACTTTCAAAAATATTAGTTGTATTATCGACTTAGTTCCATGTTCCGTTTTATTCTCTATTATGTTTTACTCACCTCTTAACCTCATGCACGATCAATCATTAACTTTGCCTTTTTTACTCCTACACCCGGTTTATCCACACGCTGTAGAACCCTAATGGGGACCAGATGGTAGCATTTGTGTTGAAATTATCTGATGTATCTGATTGTATCAGGTCCCAAACAGTATCTTAGTGTCCAGAAAGATGCATACATCCAGATTGTTTCAAACTCCCCACCTCAAGTTTTCAAGAAACCCCTCACCTTCCTCTCATGCATTCACCTCCTTCCCCAAACATATATAAGCTGTTCCTAGACTCGACAGGGCAAGATAGCTTTGGGAATGATCCCCTGCCTTCTTGTTGGACTGTCCTTCTGATAATAACCTTACTTTGCTTCAAAACCAGTGGCTCAGATGTTGGTTTACCATGCTTTGGGTGCACAGACAAGTCTGAGTTCGGTAACAGTTTCTTCATTTCTTTCAACTTTATCTGTAAGTGACTTTAAAGGCTTTACTTTCATGCGAACTTTTCACACAATGAAAACAACAAAGATGGGTGCCTGGGTGGCTCAGTCCTTAAGTGGTTAAGTGGCTGCCTTCGGCTCAGGTCATGATCCCAGGGTCCTGGGATAGAGCCCCACATCAGGCTCCCTGCTCAGTGGGAAGCCTGCGTCTCCCTTTCCCACTTCCCTTGCTTGTGTTCCCTCTCTCGCTGTGTCTCTCTCTGTCAAATAAATAAATAAAATCTTTTTTTTTAAAAGAAAGAAAACAACAAAGAATATTTATTGAGTATTACTGTGTGTATTTATTGAGTATTCACTGTTAGTTTATTTAATCTTCACAGTCATCCTCCAATGTAGGCATCATCAAACATTGCCATCGTCGTTAGCATTCACACTTAACAAATGAGGAAACTGATGCACAGAGGGGTGTCATTGTGAAGGACTCATTGTCAGTTCTTGGTGGCACTAGGATTCAAACCCTGGTAGGCTGATCACCAAACCTATACTGAAACACAGAAGGCAAAGATTGTCTTCCCAGTATTTTGTCTGGTTTTCTGTAGTTTTGTTTTGTTTTGTTTTAGTTAAATTTTGCGTTGTTAGTTTCAGTCCATTATTCCAGTCCATCAGAAGATTTGAATCTTGAGTCTCTCATACATCCATTATCTTAGGTAGCCTGACCAGGTTTCTAGGATCTGAGGTTTGCTGTGGCCAAACTTTGTGAACCACTTTCACGTGAACATTATTTTGAGTTAAAAGCAATCCAAACCACTTTTTCTGATGCAGAAAAAGCTCTTTACCTCCCTCTCACCTGCCTGCTTGTGTCAAAAGGAGAACTATTGGGCACCTGGGTGGCTCAGTTTGTTGAGCGTCTGCATTCTGCTCAGGTCATGATCCCAGGGTACTGGGATTGAGTCCCATATCTGGTGCCCTGCTCTGCGGGGAGCCTGCCTCTCCCTCTCTCTCTGCCCCTACTCGTGCTTACTCTCTCTAGTGCTTTCTCTCTCAAATAAATACGTAAAATCTAGAAGAAAAAAAAAAGAAGAGAGCTATTAGTAAAGATTCCTCTTTATCTGAGAAACTTATCTATACACTAGAGCAACTTTTGTTTTCCAAACATCTCCCTTCCCCTTGCCAATGATCTTTCTCACGTTTGTATCTTCACACCACTTTCTCCTTAGCTCATATAAGCATCATATTACCTGACTGATTTTGGAATTTCCATGTTTGTGTGTATTCTCTGTACATTTGCTGTTAAAGCTGATTTTTCTCCTCTTAATCTATCTCATGCCAATTTGATACATGATCTAGCTAGAAGGATATTGAAAGATATAGTAAATTCTTCTTCCTCATCAGATTAAAATTCTACTTCTTTTTGTTCTGGACTTATTGAGGTATAATTGGCAGTTTAAAATTGTATATTTTTAAGGTATACAATGTGATGATTTCAAATAGATTTGTAGCCTGGATGGCTGGCTCTGCTTTTAGAGCTTTCAACTCTTGATCTCGGGGTCCTGAGTTCAAACCCTATGTTGGGGATAGTTTACTTAAAAAAAAAATTAAAACCACCTCCAAGTAAAATTTTCCGTAGATTTTTTTTTAAAAAAGAGTATATGTGATTCATGCTTTTTACCAAAAATAATAAAATAAAATAAAATACCTATGTGTTATAAAGCGACTACCACAATTAGGTTAATTAACACATCCTTCACCTCACATAATTACCATTTTCTTATGTGTGTGTGGTAAGAACACTTAAGATTTACTCTGCTAGGAAATTTCAAGTATATAGCACATTATCATTTGCTATAGCCGTCCTACCCACCCTCCCAACCCAGCCATTTCCCCTTCCCTGTAGCCAGCCCCTGGCAACCACGATTTCAGTCCTTCCTTCTATGAGTTTGACTTTTTTAGATGTTACATATAAATGAAATTAAATAGCATTTGTCTTTCTGTGACTGCCTTATTTCACTTAGTGTAATGTCTTCCAGGTTTATCCATGTTGTCACGACTGGCAGGATTTCCTTTTTTTTTATGGCTGTATAATAGTACACTGTGTATATATAATATATACCAATGTTTTCTTTATTCATTCATCCACAGAAGAACACTTAGATTGAATGGTATTTTGTCTGCCTTGTAATAGAAATGAATTGTGAACATTATTAAAGTTAAAATTCTCTTTCCTCCCTCTTTCTCTACAGATCCACCCCCTGCATACACGTACATACACACACATACACACACACCACTCAGACACTCATAGAAGTATACACATAAACTAAACAAGTTCCTGTATGGTAAAAGTAACTAAGATCTTTGATGATTTATCATTCACAATAATCACAAATTATTTGTATTTTATATTTATATCTGAAAAAAATCTGTATTGGAATCTAACAAACTGGTTTGCTGATAGGCTCCAAAATTATTCAGGTATTAAGCTACTATGATACCTTATTCCCTAAAGCTATAAATATGTATCATATTTGACTTTTCCAGACCTAAAACACCTTCATTGCATCTCCACATATGTCATTAGATTATTTCTAGTATCTCTGTGATTTGGGCATTTGCTAAAGTATGTTAAAATAGAATCAAAATTGGTAACGTTTAGTTTTGAACATATAATGATGTTCAAGTGGGAATTGCTATGTGAACAAGCAATATGCTTTTATTTTTTAAAATCTTTATTTTGAAATAATTATAGATACACAGGGAGTTACAAAAATAATACAAAGATTTGTATACCCTTCCTCTAGTTCAACACAATAATATCCTACATAATTAAAACACAATATCAAAACCAAAAAATTGACATTGGTACAATGCAATTAATGACACTACAGATTTATTATGATTTCACCAGTTTTTACATGCATTGTTTTGCGATGTATATATGTGTGTGTGTGTGTGTATGTAGTTCTATGCATATTTCCAAATGTATGGATTCATGTAATCACCTTAACAATCAAGATACACGACAGCTCCATCATCACAAAGAAATTCCTACGTACTACCCGGCATATGCCCCTAACCCCTGGAAACCATTAATAAGTTCTTCATCTGCATAACATTGTCATTTCAAGAATGTTATATAACTGTAGTTACACATTTCTCTGTGCCTGTTGGCATTTCCAAGTTGTGAACTTCTCTAGCATCCAATTTGAGATACATAGGAGGCAAAAAGAAAACCTAAACCCAAAGAACTCACTGCCATGCTGTTATTCAAGTCCCAGGGCCCCTAGTAAATTTACCTCATTCTCCCCAACATTTGGGAAGGTCTTTGTTTTATGTACTATGTTTGGGGGTTTACCTGTCTTTAGTAGGAATAACAGAGTGAAATCTATCCATTTTAACTTTTCCAGAATTGGAAGGCCAAATATGCTTTTAAAAAACAAATTATATTTGCCCTTTACCAACAGCTCACACACATTCACAGATGCACACAGGGAGAGCTGTTAACAGAGCTTGTGTTAGAGTGGTAAGATCATTCTTCTATTTTATCAATATGCTGCCATGGCATTTCTATTGCTCTTTGAAGACACAATTAGGTCTCTTTTTTAACTACTTTATTGAAGTATAATTAATGTGCAGAAAATTGCTCATATTTTAGTGTATACAATGTGATGAGTTTGGACATATGCATAATATGCTTTAAAAGTGTGTTTTATTGTTTTTATTTATCTAAATAATCTTTTGCTGGACACAGATTTGCTTACTTTCCTACTACTGTAAGTGCCAACTTCTTTACTTAGTAGATCACAGCTGACTTTTCCTTTGAGAAGGTAGACATTTTTACAGAAGTAAAACATTCTATCTTTGGCTGAGTGTATCAGTCAAGGTCTTATTAGAGAGACAGAAACAGTAGGAATTAATGCTAAGAGATTTCTTGCAAGGAATTGGCGTACATGACTGAGGGGGCTGCCTGGACAAGTTCAAAATCAATAGGACTGGCCATCAGGAAGGGCAGACTGGAACTCTGGGGTGTGAACTGAAGCTGCTGTACACAGCAGGATCTGTTTTTTGTGTTATTTTTGTTTTAAGACTTATTTATTTATTTTAGAGAGAGAGAGAGAGAGAGTGTATGAGTCGGAGGAGGAGATAAGGAGAGAGTATCTCCAACAGACTCCCTGCTGAGCAGGGAGGCCAATGCAGGCCTCAGTCTCACAATCCTGATATCACAACCTGAGCTGAAACAACTGCGCCACCCAGGTGTCCCGTGGATTTCCTTCTCAAGGAAGCCTCAGCTGTGCTTTTATGGTCATTGAGCTGACGGGAGTCAGGCCCACCCCAACTATCTTTGATAATCTACTTTATGTTAAAGCCAATTCGCTGTGGACTTAAATCACATCTACAAAATATAAAGATACCCAGATTAGTGTTTAAATAACTGGGAACATTACCCCAGCCAAGCTGACATAGCCAAAAGACAATTCACTGAGGGGCGCCTGGGTGGCTCAGTGGGTTAAGGCCTCTGCCTTCCGCTAGGGTCATGATCTCAGAACCCTGGGATCGAGCCCCCACATCAGTCTCTTTGCTCAGCAGGGAGCCTGCTTCCTCCTCTCTCCCTGCCTGCCTCTCTGTCTACTGTGATCTGTCAAATAAATAAATAAAATCTTTAAAAAAAAAAGACAATACACTGAGTAATCTAATATAAAATTTTACGCTATGACTAATAATATATTTCAAAGCAGAATATCAACATTGTAGCAGGGAATAAATTATTCAAATATTTATATTTGAATATTCTTATCCTATCCTGTACTCTCATAATGATTAAACACAATTATCTACCAATAATTTGAATAATTATATTGAATATTTATTTATTTATTTGAAAGAGAGAGACACAGTGAGAGAGAGAACAGAAGCAGGGGGAGTGGGAAAGATAGAAGCAGTCTTCCCGCTGAGCAGGGAGCCCGATGCGGAGCTCCATCACAGGACTCTGGGATCATGACCTGAGCCCAAGGCAGAGGCTTTTACCAACTGAGCCACCCAGGCACCCCGAGGAAACATTTTTATAATAACATAATTTTGAGTGAAAAATACAAGATGCAAAATTATGTATGTATATGTTATAAATTCAATGATGGTAATAATGTTAACAATTGTTATAAAACAATAATCGGTACTATATACTAGTCCCCTAGTATGTGTCAAGTAATCTAAAAAGTATTTTAGATGAAATATATCTAATCCTCATAAAAACTCTCTTAGGTAAGTATTATCATTCTACTATTGCAGATGAGGAAATTGAAACTCCAAGAGTGAAATAGCTTGTCAAAGTTAAATCTAATACGTGTAGGGTAATAAGTATCACTAGAATTAGGCTTAAAATGCAGAGAAAGGAGTTTGGAGGATAATTTTGTAATCTTTAAGTGAGATAAACCCTTTATAAACATTAAAAATTTCCATAAACCATAAGGAAAAAGCACATAATTCTGACAGTCTACAAATTTAACTTTTTCAAAGTGAAAAATCCTCTGAAACACGTGAACATGAACGAACACACTGGAGGAAACTCTTTGCATTGTTAATCCTTGTGTTAGATATTCTGGTACCGATTAACAATTTATTACCTCTCAGCTCCAAATGTGCCATTTTAGACTGCTCTGTGACAATGAATCTAGGCTCTTCAAATAGTATTCCTTTGCCCCCTGATACATAGTCTTTGTCAATCGAGAACGTAGAGATATACTGCAGGTGGGAGTGTTTTGCTTCCTGGTTCAAGTGTGCTCGCCAGACTGACTCCTACAACTCACAAGGCTTTTTCCAACACGGGTAGCACAGGCAGTTTCTCCATGGCCCAGCTCTTGCAGTGTGTGGTGGCCAACAACGGCCAGCAGTAACTTCCCCTCTCACCCATTCTCAAGGAGTTTTGTAGTGGAGTGTCTCTGATGAGAATCTTCCCTGTGAACTGTTTTTCTTCTCATCCCAGAGGGAAGATTTCCAGCAAGTTCTGCTGGTGTGGTATCACAACAGATTCTCTGCCATTCACTGAACCATGCCTTTGCCCTCTCCAGGAAGGAGATTATAGCCCTGTAGGTAGAGGCAGCTAACTGGTGTGCTCTACCTTAGCATTAGTATAGTGGCTACTCCTCGTATCAGTTATCTCTATATTCTTTAGTTATCTTTTCTTCTTGCTAGCCAATCCATCATCATGCCTATCTCATTATTAATGATTCTTTATGTTAATCTTTCCCGGTTCAAATTACTGTGTTCTCTCTCTCTCTTGGTTGGATCCAGACTAGTACATAACTGGTATTAGTAGTGATCCCAGGAGATAGACTCTCGAAGATAAAATTTTCGTCTGGGCCTGCCTTTGGGCTTGGGAACAGCACTGAGCTCCTTGCCAGTGGGAAATGGGATGTTACTAAAACGGCATGTGATGACCTCATAATTAATCAATTTGATTGTGATGAAGTGCCGAATGAAACTTGTGCTTTGGGAGCCCAGGTGACTGTTGCACTTGATTATTGTGGCAGTAATGACAACTGAAAGGACCACGGTAATGGGACAGTTTCTTTCCAGTTCAGTTGAGAGCTTACAAAGAGAAAATGACAAGCTGAAGATTGTTAAATCCCAGCTCAAATTATATTCCAAGAATTGAAGAGTTTCTCTGTCAGTCGTAAAAGAAATTCTTATTTCCTGTAGTCAGAGGGCTGATGCTGCTGAAAATGAAATGCAAAATTTAAATGTATGGGTTACTGAATTACAATGGCAGTTAAAGTCATGGCCTTGCCCAGTTTCTCATGTTAAAGTTTGGGCACTAATTAGAAAAGCATGAGATCTTGAAACTTGGAATGAAACCAGTTGGTTGGATCCATTTGAAATAGACCATTTCAAACCCAAGTCTTGGGCTTTCTAAAGCACTCATCACAAAAGCTGTGGACAAGGGCCAACACCAGGCTTAGAGATGCCTGTGATGAAAGGGACCACAAGCTGTAGACTTCATTTACCTGTAGTGCCCCGGAACACATTCAGAGGTGTAAACGATCACCTTATAAGGTCAGTTCTAGAAACCAGTCAATGAATAAGAAAACTTTAAGAGAGAACATCTCTTACAAAGAGAAAGGAGGCCTCTCCTCTGTAGGATGAATGAAGGAAGACCCTTGAGAAGAATGGAAAAATGGGTGGAAGGAGTGTCCTTCCTTGGGGAAGTCCAGGTAGGAGGACATTTATAAATCACAGAAAGGGTCAATGGTGTCAAATAATGCAGTAAATTCCATTAGCAAAAAAGAATGAAAAGTGTGTATATTGGATTTGCCCTTGGTGACTTTGCAAGGGTGGTTTGAATAGAGTGGGATAGAGAGTGGAATGAGAGATGAGGAGGTAAGGATACAGACTGTAGTAAATTAACTCAGCTGTAATAAATTACTCCCTGTGTGTTTGCAAAGTATTTCCTCAACTGCCATAGTAGACACTATAAGCATTTACTTACAGGAGGGAATAAGGTTAGGATGCCTAACATCAACACAAGGTTTCAACATAATTCTGATGTTCTAACCATAAAAAAAGGAGATGATGATGATATATATATATAAATGCTTGACATAAAGGAAAACATTTATCAGTTACCATTATATGAGACTGATAAACTATTTATTTAGAAAACCTTGAAGAACAAATGAAAATATGCTAGAAATGATCAGAGAAGTTGTGTAGGGGGACCAAATGCAAGATGAAATGGAAATAAATAATATTAGGCTATCTTTTATACTAAAATAACAATTTTTTAAAAGATTTTATTTATTTATTTGAAAGAGATCACAAGTAGGCAGAGAGGCAGGCAGAGAGAGGAGGAAGCAGGCTCCCCATGGAGCAGAGAGCCCAATGTGGGGCTCGATCCCAGGACCCTGAGATCATGACCTGAGCCGAAGGCAGAGAAGCCACTCAGGTGCTCCTATAATAACAATTTTTTTAAATTTATTTGAGAGAGAGAGAGCAAGGGGAGGAACAGAGGGACAGGGACTCTGTGTGGAGTGCAGAGCCCCATGCGGGGCTCCATCCCATGACCCCGAGATTATGACCTGAGCCAAAACCAAGAGTTGGATGCCGAGCTGACTGATCTACCCAGGTGCCCCTTAAAAGAATAATGGAAAAATATTCTCATAGTACTTCTGCATAAGGTAAACTTTAATAAATGGAAAAACGTTATATTTCTTTAATCAAAAAGCTCAATATTGGGGCACCTGGGTGGCTCAGTGGGTTAAGCCTCTGCCCTTGGCTTAGGTCGTGATCTCAGGGTCCTGGGATTGAGCCCAGCATCAGGCTCTCTGCTCCATGGGGAGCCTGCTTCCCCCTCTCTCTCTGCCTGCCTCTCTGCCTACTTGTGATCTCTGTCAAATAAATAAATAAAATCTTGAAAAAAAAAAAAGATGAATTGGTTCTCAGATCTAATGCCCAGTTAACAACACTGCATTATGTGTTTGAAAGTTGCTAAGAGGGGTGCCTGGGTGGCTCAGTGGGCTAAAGCCTCTGCCTTCAGCTCAGGTCGTGATCCCAGGGTCCTGGGATTGAGCCCCAAATTGGGCTCTCTGCTCATAGGGGAGCCTGCTTCCCCCTCTCTCTCTCTGCCTGCCTCTCTGCCTATTTGTGATCTCTGTCTGTCAAATAAAGAAATAAAAATCTTAAAAAAAAAAAGCTCAATATTTTAAATGTATCAGTTTTCTCAAAATTATATATATAAGGTCATCCTAGTTCAAAATCATAGGGACTTTTTCTTTTCATTTTTTTTAAGGTTTCATTTATTTATCTGATAGAGCACAAGCAGAGGGAGCAGCAGGCAGAGGCAGATGGAGAAGCAGGCTTCCTGCTGAGCTGGGAACCCTATGTGGGGCTTGATCCCAGGACCTTGGGATCATACCCTGAGCCAAAGGCAGACACTTAACCAACTGAGCCACACAGGTGCCCTGAGACTTTTTCTTAAATCGGGAAAAATTATTCTATAGTTTATCTGTTTCACCTGGATGAGTAAATGGGTGAGAAGAGTTAAGAGATCTGTGTAATGGATGTCTTTGAAGACCTTTTTACCAAAGAGCAAAGAGTGATATAAAGCTGTTATAATTCAAAATGAGAAAAATTGAAATACCAGTATTTAAATGGAGTGATAGATCAAAAGCTCATAATTAATTCAGATAAAGGAGTCATTTTAAATCACTGCAGACAATGAATGTTATTCAATACATAGTGCTGTATTATCAGAGAAAATTGAAGGAGCAAATATTGCTATATCCCCACCCCACAGCCTCCATAAGAATAGCTTTCAATATTTCTCACCAGTATAAATGTATATGCATATGATTTCCTATAAGCCCTAAGAAATTAATTATAAGAAAAACACATAGACAAGTATGAAAATAAATGTCAATAAAAAGCTATTGACTCTGGCACTGGTGTAACACTAAATAGATGGAAAAGACCTAAATGTCCAAAGAGAGACTTGGTAAAATGTATTAGGGTCAATCTATCAAACTGAATAATACAGAACCATCAAAAATGATGATTTAGACATATATGTATAGTTCAAAGATGATCACTATGTATTGTTAAGGAAAAAATATTTTAAAACAGTATTAGAGTATGTTCACATTTTTATAAAAGTATGCATATTAAATGTCTTTCTAGAAAAAATTCAGAATGCTGATAGTGACTTTATTCAGGTCTGATATATACTGTCTGTGATATTTGTTTGCTTTCTTATATTTTTTTCAACATAACTTTGCACTCAGATGAAGTTACATCTATTTTATAGGGGACAATAATATATTGTGTAGAAACCATTTTTGTCCATGAACAAAGGCTGCACTTCAGATGATCTATATTGACATAATTATATTAGGATTGCTGCATAACAAGTTATCCTAAAACTTAATCACTTAAAAAACAATCACTTTGGGCCACCTGGGTGCCTCAGTGGGTTAAAGCCTCTGTCTTCCACTCAGGTCATGAGTCCAGGGTACTGGGATTTAGCTCCGCCTGGACTGAGAGATCAAATTCTAAAGCGACTCACCCACATGGCTGGGCACATGGTGCTGGGTCCTGGAAAAAGACCTTCGTTCCTCTCCTCATGGGGATCTTCACAGGACCCTTTGCATGTTTTCAGTATGTGCCTGCTAGCCTCTTATAAAAATACTGAATCTACTTCTGTAAAATTTAAGGATTCATTTCTAAATGACAAATAATATATTTAAAATATGAGGTGCTCTCAGTCCACAGATTCTAACTGGAATTTTCCTCCCTCACTCCGGGATCCTTAGAAGAGTTAATAGGGGTGCCTGTGTGGCTCAGTCATTAGGCATCTGCCTTTGGCTCAGGTCATGATCCTAGGCTCTTGGGATCAGCTCCCTGCTCAGCAGGAAGCCTGCTTCTCCCTCTCTCCCTCTCTCCCTCCCCCTGCTTGTGTTCCCTCCCTCTCTCTGTCAAATAAATAAATAATTTTTTTTTTTTAATTTAAAAAGGAGGCGCCTGGGTGGCTCAATGGGTTAAAGTCTCTGCCTTCCACTCAGGTCATGAGTCCAGGGCCCTGGGATCAAGCCCCGAATCAGGCTCTCTGCTCAGCAGGGAGCCCACTTCCTCCTCCCTCCCTGCCTCCCTGCCTACTTGTGATCTCTGTCAAATAAATAAATAAATAAATCTTTAAAAAAAAAATCCCAACCATGTTTAAAAAAAAAAAGAAGAAGAATTAATAAATAATTGAAGAATTGGGCAGAGTTAAAACCAAAAAAAAAAAGTGCCTATTACTCTGCCTTGACACTGGGGACAAAGACAAAGGTACATATCCTTTCCTCTTCTCTGACTCCTATGTAATGAAACCATAGGACATCAGAGGGGTTCTAGTCCCAGATCTCAACTTTGGAAAGTAAATATTTACTAGACCCTGTATTCTAATGACCCACTTAATTATGCACATCCTAATTCTATTTAAATGTAACAGTGTGAGATTATTTTAAAAATAAGTTTATAAAAGGGGCGCCTGGGTGGCTCAGAGAGTTAAGCCTCTGCCTTCGGCGCAGGTCATGATCTCAGGGTCCTGGGATCAAGCCCCGCATCAGGCTCTCTGCTCAGCGGGGAGCCTGCTTCCTCCTCTCCCTCTGCCTGCTTCTCTGCCTACTTGTGATCTCCCTCCCTGTGTCAAATAAATAAATAAAATCTTTTAAAAAAAATGTTTAAAAAAATCAACTCTGTAACTTTTCCTCTGTGGTCCCTTGGTCAGTGTCTAAAAGTAAGAGGAGGAAAATAAGAAGAGATGATGAATATATCAAGAGCTGGAAAAGGAAGCTTAAAGGTTTATCTGACGCCCCTCAGCCTCCAAGGTTATGATAAGCATTGACGGTTTCAGAGGTACATGTACCTAGTGCTATGCTATCCTCATAAATTCCATACTAACAGTCTAAAAGTCCTTAAAATAAAATGAAGAGTTAAATAATATAAAGAGAATACTTTTAGCTCCAGTCACGTGTATTGTCTTATGGGGCCAAACCTTTGAGTTTTCGTTTTGTTTTTATTTTACATAAACTGTCATACCACTGTCAGTTCTTTCTCTTGTCATAGAATCTCTTAGAAAAAGCTTGTTCTCATAACAATTATAGAAGCATAAAATATCAGAACATTTATTACTGGTCACTTAGATCTTAAAATGTGGCTATTGTGATGGTGGAACTACATTTTTAATTTCACTTAATTGTAATGAATTTAAGCTTTAATTTGAATAGTCCCCTGTAGGTAGTAGCTTCTATATAGGGAAACACAGTTGCTACACTGGCCTGGAAGACATAGGAAGGGCCCACAAGGAAAGGAGGGGCTCCAGTGACTTAGTGTAAACAAACTCATCCAGCCAGGATACCAAATAGAACTGCGGTTGGCCACAAGCACTTTGGATTGTCCCCAGACCTGATCCAGCACAGGAATGGAAGGGTTACAGCTCGAAATAAATCAAGCCCTTTATTGCTGATTTCACATTTTCCTGCTACACAGGTCAACCGAAAGAGCATCCACTGGCTATTTACATTTCCACAAAAAAACAACAGACAACTTACAGCTAGCTGTAAATACAGTGGAGGACATTTGAAACGACTAGAAACCAGATAATCAATCTGCCTCGCTGGAACAAATTTAGTGAGCAAATTGTCACAGGGTGCGCTGTCTCTGCAGGATTTTATATGTTCTTTTCAGTGTCTGGCTGAATTACACTCCCATACATGAAGTACATCTCACTTTAAGTGCACAGCAAAAATGGACTGATTTAGGATTTTGAGTAAAAGTGTGACATGCGCCATATAGAGTATTGTGAACAAACACAAAGAGTTTTTGTTGTCACTGTTTTGCTTTTTTATTCCTAGATGTCACGTATACTTTGTCCAGACATCCCAATAGTAACATTTTGGGGAGTAGGGAATTTCATAAAAATTTTTTTACTTGAATTTTTGGTTATTTCATTGTATTTAAAATTTAAATTTTGTATTAAGATCAGTGTAGATTTACATGTGACTGTAAGAAATAATACAGTGCTGTCTCGTGTAATATTTTCCCAGTTTTCTTCAATGGTACCATTTCACAAAACTATAGTGAGTATCATAATCAGCATGTTGGCATTGATATAGTACATGATATTTTTCAGATTGCCAGTTTTACTGATACTTGGGTGGGTGTGTGTGTGTGTGTGTGTGTGTTCAGTTCTATATTATTCTATTACCTCCGTAGGTTTCTGTATCTATCACTATAGTCAAGATCTTGAACAGTTCCTGGGGTTCCTGGGTGGCTCAGTCAGTTAAGCATCTGACTTCAGCTCAGGTCACGATTTTGTGGGGGTGGGGGGTTCTGTGCTCAGTGGGGAGTCTGCCTGTCCCTCTCCCTTTATCCCTTCCCCTACTCATGCTCTCTCTCTCTCTCTCAAATAAATAAATAAAATCTTAAAAATTCTCGAGAGATTTCAACACCACAAGGATCCCTCCTCTTGCCCTTTTAGAACCACACCCTTCTCTTCTGCCTCACTCTGTACTCAACCACTGATATGTCCTCCGTCCCTAAAATGTTATCACTTGGGGCGCCTTGGTGTCTCAGTCCATTAAGCATCTGCCTCAGGCTCAGGTTATGATCTTGTGTTATGAACTTGTGTTCCCTCTCTCTAATAAATAAATAAATAAAAATCTTTTTTAAAAAATGTTATCATTTTAAATGTGTTATGTAATGGAATTATACACTACATAACCTTTTGGGATAAGCTTATTTCACTCACCATTATCCTCTGCTCTGGATATTTGCCCAAATTGTGTGCATCAAGAGTTTGTTCCTTTCATTGCTGAGTGATATCCCACAGTAGGGGTATACCACAGTTTAACTGCCTGTTCGAGGGCATCTGCAGTATTTCCAGTTTGGGGCTATTATGAACAAAACTCCTATGAATATTTTTTTGTGTGTGTAGACATAAGTTTGCATTTCTCTAGGATGAATGTCCATGAGTACAATTGTTTAGTCATATGATAGTTATGTACTTAATTTAATAAGAAAATGCTAGGCAGGGGCACCTGGGTGGCTCAGTGGGTTAAAGCCTCTGCCTTCAGCTCAGGTCATGATCCCAGGGTCCTGGGATTGAGCCCCACATCAGGCTCTCTGCTCAGCAGGGAGCCTGCTTCCTCCTCTCTCTCTGCCTGCCTCTCTGCCTACTTGTGATCTCTTTCTCTGTCAAATAAATAAATAAAATCTTAAAAAAAAAAAAAAAAGAAAGAAAATGCTAAGCACTTGGGTGGCTCAGTCAGTCAAGTGTCTGACTCTTGGTTTCAGCTCAGGTCAAGATCTCAGGGTCATGAAATTGAGCCCAGCTTCAGGCTCCATGCTCAGCATGGAGTCAGCCTGTCCCTCTCCCTCCCCTTCTGCCCCTCTCCCTGCTCTCTCTCTCTAGAATAAATAAATAAATAAAATCTTTAAAAAGAAAGAAAAGAAAATGCCAAACTGTTTTCCAGAGTGGCTATACTATTCTACATTCCCACCAGAAATTTGTGAATTTCCAATTGCTCCACATCGTCTCCAGCATTTTGTGTTGTCATTCTTTATTTTAGAAGGTGATGCTTTAATGATCTCTTCCCAACAACTCACCACCACATACATATACCATCTTCCTGATACAGTTATATCATAATTTTGTTTGGATCAATATTCTGCTTTTACATTATTATATCTCAATAAATGACATTCACTTTTAAGCCAAGTAATAATTTATATTTTCATGAATAACTTTTCATTTTTTCAAGTTAATTTTATTTTTTGCTTTTAGTTTTTTATGTTTTTAGTTTGTTTCTATGTGTTTCTCACTAATGTTGTCTTTTAAACCTCCCCCAGTTGTTTAAATCTTTTCTCAATACATTCAAACTCATTAAGCACTCCATCCATTCAACCTTGGAGACTTCTCTCCAGTAGCCCTCTGAGCTGCTCCAGGCTTTACCAGTTGCTTGCCAAGTCTGTTACATACCTATCATCTCCTCACGGTCATCCTAGAGTTTTCATTACCACTCTCTTGAGTTGGGTGCCCTATTTTCCTGAATACTATTTTCCTTTTTCTTGGCCTCATTTAAGTGGAACACATTCTCTCAGGTAGTTTCCTGGGAAAGGGCTTATGAGTTAAAGTTTTCAGGCCTTGATTTTCAGAAAATGCCATTAATTTACTCATATAGAAAAATCAATAGTTTAACTTGACATAGGTTAAATAATTTTCTCTTAAATCTTGAAGCCTATGCTGCAACATTTTCTACCATCCAATACTCTGCTGAAGAATACCAAAGCCATTTTGACTTCTTGTGTTCTGCATGTGTACATTTTTTTTCCTTTTATTTTTTTTTCCCCTCTTTGGAAGCTCTTAGAATTTTCTCTTTACCCCTTTTCTTTGATATTTCCTATTTTTTCCTTATTATAGATGGTATTGAGACACAATGGGACCTTTAAGTCAGGAAAATCATATCCTTAAATTATATAAAATTGCCTTAAATATCTATTTTCTTTTTTATTTTGTTTTTCTCTTTCTGGAACACTTATTATTTGTTAATTAAACACTTGGATATCTTCTAATCTTTTTATGTTTTTCTGCCTGTTTTTCTGTCCCCTAAACTTTTAAGAGTACCTTCTAGGTTGAGATTAGCAAACTATGGCCCATGGGATAGCCATCCATTTTTCTAAATAAAGTTTTAAGGGAGGATACCTAGCTGGCTCAGTCAGTTGGGGGTCTGCCTTCAGCTTGGGTCATGATACCAGAGTCCTGGGATTGAGTTCCTCTTCAGGGTCCTTGCTCAGCAGGGAGCCTACTTCTCCCTCTGCCTACTGCTCTCCCTGCTTG
>PISX010009767.1:28055-74117 GCA_004024625.1 Mellivora capensis | reverse complement strand
AGGGAGACAAACCATAAGTGACTCTTAATCTCACAAAACAAACTGAGGGTTGCTGGGGGGAGGGGGTCGAGAAAGGGGGGTGGGGTAATGGACATTGGGGAGGGTATGTGCTATGGTTAGTGCTGTGAAGTGTGTAAACCTGGCGATTCACAGACATGTACCCCTGGGGATAAAAATATGTTTATAAAAAATAAAAATTAAAAAAAAAAAGAAAATAAAAGCCACTCAAAATCCCACCACCTAGAGAAAACTACTGTTAGTATTTTTAGTGTATTTCCTTTCAGATGTTTTTCTATGTGATATGTGTACATATATATAGTATATAGGTATTATTAAATATATACTAAATGTATCACACAATGTAGCTTACATATGACATTTTTTATTAGAAACAGTTTTACATCCTATTTATTTTTGTAAACATTATAAATTCCCAAAATGTGAGGTTTTGAAAACATGCTGTTTAATTGTTTCTCAATATTCAATTCTATTGACAAAACATAATTTTATAACCAATGTTTTTGCTATGATAGCACTCATGTGAACATATTGTCCATTTATCTTTTCTGTATCTAATTCTTTCTTTAAATTAGATTCCTAGTAGGGGCCAAAGATTCTGAATGTTTTCCAGGCTCAAGAAGTGTATGGCTAAATTTCCCTCCCATCAGTGATTATGACACAACACTTAGAAAAAGTCCTCCCAAAAAGTGAGTGACCCAGTTACCTTTATTTTGGTAGTGATCAATTGATTTAGGATTAGAAATTTATGTACAATGTAGCCTGTTCATTAGGGAATGTGTATTTATTTAGATAATAATTATAAGTCTGCTACATGAATTTACATGTAAATGTTTTTTATTTGTTTCAAATTGAGCTCTAATCTCTTGCATGTTAAGGAGTCCTTTTTCCTTTGTCAGTTTATAGTCCATTAACATTACATAGTTAAAGCAAATTGCTGGTTTTCTGTTTTCTGTGACTAGCCTCAGTTAAGCCAAGATTGACAGCATTCAGCTTTGGATGGAGAATAAAGGCAAGAGCAATCAAGCAAACAAGCAACCCCCCACAGTCACTGAAAGCAGTTAGTCCTCTGCTTCACAAAATGCCCTGTGAGCTGCTCTGTCTCCGACAGCCCATTCTCAGAAGATTGCCTCTCCTCTTGCTTCACATGTGAGATGCAGGCTCTGCTCCCCAGGACACTGTGCTCCTTCCCTCTCATTCCAAGTGTGTCCTTGTCGATGGAGCATTTCCCCCTCATTTTAGAGCTGGCAGGAGAATGTCCTTACATCGGAGCACTCAGATATGACATGCTGGCAGCGAGTCCTGCTTTGCGTAAAACCTACGTGTACCTACATGCCAGAGTTTTTAGAAAGTGACTTAGTAAGAACATCTCAAGGGCAGGAATTCCCTGAACCTAGTACAGTGTCTGACACAGGGGACAGGCTCAATAAAAAAAATTGTTGCATTGCGAACTGGGAATGTAAAGGTGGGTAGCATTATAGGAATAGTTTATATTGATTCTTCATTTTTCTAAAATAATTGGAAAAGAACTTGGAGAAAATGAAGCTTTGTGTCTTGAATTTTGGAGAGTTTTTTTTTTTTTTAATGGCAGCTTTGCTGGCTATCCTTACTGATGCCACTAGTTTTAAATGTCAGTAAAAATTTAAACAGTATAATGAAGGTACTTTACACTGGTAGTTTACAAGGATTCCCTCATGTATATTATCCCATTTAATTCTCAATTAATTAGTTAAAGCATCTCAAATTAATTAAAGCACAAAACTGTACATTTAGTATTAGTGCCCTTGCTTGTTTCTATTTTATAGCTAAAAAAAAATGATATTTAGAGAGATTGAATAGCTTACTCACATAAGTATCCAAGCTGGGAGTCACTTTTTCCCACACCATGAAGCCCTATAAACATGTGAGATAAACTTGGTTTTGTAAGTACAGAGTCCCGTTGTTGGCAGGTACAGGGAACGTCTCCTCGCTGGTTGTAAAAAGTAGAGAAACTGCAACACTCAGAAAATCACAGGTGTCCACTTAGCTCACAGGAGCTCCTACTTTGTCTTTCAGTGTCCCTACCTGTTCGCCCCAGTGAGGAACAGTTTAAAAGTTGGAGAGTCCACACAACCCAGATCCCAGGTCATGTGTTGGGAGGCAAAGCCTCTCCCATTGGCCTTTCCTTTCTCCCTCTGCTTGGCTGGTCCTTAATATCATGATGTGAAAGGCCCCAGCATTGCAGTTATGGAGGGAGAGCTGGACATATTCTTCTAGAAGGTAAGCAACTCTGTGATATCTTGCTGGAACTGGGGCACTTTCTTAGTGGGGTGTCTGCACTGGCTCATGCTGGCAGCGAGCAATGAGTCTGTCACTTAACGTTTCTGTACTTTTTGGAGCCAGCTGTCAAATACAACTGCTGTTAAATAATGTAGCGTCAAACAATGTTGTAATCCCTGCAGCTCTGTGAGGACGGTCGGCACTGGTGCAGTCAGGAGCACTGAAGCTGAGAGAAGGTTCTGCTTAGACTTTCTGAATCTAATTTGTACAAGGAAGAGAAACAGTTTGATGGTAGATCACCTATTAGATTTAATGACAATAAATTTATAGGGAAAAAGAATTAGTAGCTTTCTACTAGCAATTTACTGGGAAATTGATCAAATGGTGGTAGAAACGCAGCCTCAGGTTGGCTAAGGATACAGGATTTGGGCAAAAACCAACAAAAGTGTTCTCTGAGAATCAGTTGGACAGATGGAATTTTCAGTAAAGAATAGTGCATATTTTAGTATTATCCATAGATTGCATACTACACAAACTTTGTATCAGGTGTGTGCGGTGTCATCCGTACATACCCATGTATGTGTCTGTAGTGAGACCTGCTTTTAAACACTTAGTAGCACATGACTGCCTTTGAGGACGAGAGGGGGTGCTGGTAGTACAGTTGGCGGAACAACAGGTGAATCAGGACAAACACCCCCCCCACCCCATCAAACCTCCCAGGTTTACAGACTGTCTCTGCCCAGAGGCTCTGCATCATCCTCCAAAAAGGCTTTCGCTCTGTAAGCACATTTGCCTCCAGGGGATCACAGGAACATTACTTCCTGAAAGACTTGCTTCCTCTGGCTTGATCCTTTCTCCAAACCTTTCATTTTAGAACCATTTCTGGTGCTTAGTAGCTCTGATAGGAGAGTCTCTTCATGTCTGGTGGATCTTCATTTTCTTACTGCAAAATGGGCCCAATAGCACCACTTTGCAGGGTGGTAAAGTTAGAAATAGTACATGTAAAGTGCTTTAATATGTTTGTCACAAAGTAGATGCTCAATGAATGGTATTATTTTTCTTACTATGACTACTTCTATTATGATTATTATTACTCTTTTGTTTGATGCTCTTGCCTCAGACTCCATATGTTGGACATACTTCCATTAGCTAAAGCTTCTGGACTTTGATGATTCTGAGCTCTCTAATCTACCCTATAAGCTGAGGGCTGCTTTCCTCCTTTCCATGCCTAGTCCTGGTTTGTGGGGTGGTGGTTGCATGGAGGTGTAACCTGTGGTCACTCTGCTCATTTTCTAAGAGGAGCCCTGATACACAGTGGTGGGCCTCCACAAATAGCTCTTGGTCCCCAGGGTTGTCCCTTACCTAAGCTAAACCTGTACCCAAGTTCAGCCAGTCAGACTATTGTAGCTCTGAGGGCCTACCTGTGCAAACCAGGCTGGGGAGGATCCCTCCCTGGGAGCACCTGGAAGGCTCAGTTGGTTAAGCTTCTGACTCTTAATCAGGCTCAGGTCTCCATCTCATGGTTGTGAGTTCAAGGCCCATGTTGGGCTCCACAATGGGCATGGAGCCTACTTAAACAAAACAAAACAAAACGAATCCCATGGGGTGCCTGGGTGGCTCAGTGGGTTAAGCCTCTGCCTTCGGCTCAAGTCATGGTCTCAGGGTCCTGGGATCGAGTCCCACATGGGCTCTCTGCTTGGCAGGGAACCTGCTTCTTCCTCTCTCTCTCTACCTGCCTCTCTGCCTACTTGTGATCTTTGTCTGTCAAATAAATAAATAAAATCTTTAAAAACAAAACAAAACAAAACGAATCCCTCCGTGGTACAGATGTAGTGAAAAGAAGGGCTTTCTGTACTCCAATGTTCATAGCAGCAGTGGCCACAATTGCCAAACTGTGGAAAGAGCCAAGATGCCCTTCAATAGACGACTGGATAAAGAAGATGCGGTCCATATATACAATGGAATATTATGCCTCCATCAGAAAGGATGAATACCCAACTTTTATATCAACATGGATGGGACTGGAGGAGATTATGCTGAATGAAATAAGTCAAGCAGAGAGTCAATTATATGGTTTCACCTACTTGTGGAGCATGAGGAATAACATGGAGGACATTAGGAGAAGGAAAGAAGTGAATTGGGGGAAATCGGAGGGGGAGACAAATCATGACAGACTGTGGACTCTGAGAAACAAACTGAGGGATTTGGAGGGGAGAAGGGTGGGAGGATGGACAAGGCCTGGTGGTGGGTTTTATGGAGGGCACAGATTGCATGGAGCATTGGGTGTGGTGCATATATAATGAATCTTGGAACACTGAAAAAAGAAAAAAAGAATCCCTCCGTGGACTTTCTGAATTGGAGTGAAGGGAAGAACAGTGTTGATTGGGGGCTGGAGGCCCAGGGGCTGACAGAGACAGGTTACTTACCTAGAAGAGCCAGTGGGAGAGTCTAAAGCCAATGAAAGTGAGTCAGATTCAAGAGATGGTGGGAGAGTCCTGCTGGGACAGTTGTCCCTGAGGTCTAGTTGCTTCCTGTTCCTCTCTGGAGGTGTCCTGATATCTCTACACCTCGCAAGGATGGTCTCCCACTTCACTGAAGCCAATCCCAGCCAGTTTCCCTTTGCTTACAGCAACAACAATACTTCTAATTAATGCTTCTGGGGTCCCCGGTTCTGGAGAGGGGAAATTGGACACTCTCTGCCCCTGCTCTCTGCAAAATGGGGCCCCATTTAAGGATGAAGCTACCTCTTAATGTTTTATAGCAAATGCTCAAGACAAACACATAGCATACCCCAGATAAAAGGAATGTGTCCATGGCCTAAAGAACCTGGCTCTAGGGGGCTGCTGTGCTCTGAGTGGATCAGAAGTGACTCCAAAGACTTACTGGCTTCATTCCTGGATCTGAGCTCCTAGAAACCCTTGTGAATAACAGACTGATTGTGCTGCTTTGCTCTGGAGTGGACAGTGTGTGTGTGTTTTTTTTTTTTTAAGATTTTATTTATTTATCTGACAGTACAAGTAGGGGAGCAGCAGGCAGAGGGAGAAGCTGACCAGAGAGCCTGGTGTGGGGCTCGATCCCAGGACCCTGGATCATGACCTGAAGCGAAGGCAGGTGCTTAACCTACTGAGCCACCCAGATGCCACAGACGTAAGGCATTTAATTCATTTATTATGAATTATATGGAGACATTTAATGTCTCCATAGCCTCCCCCAGGTCTGTGGCAGGCATCACCAATCGATCATGTCACTCCACAGTTGAGCTTGGATGCAGCTTTCGAGCCCCTTCTATCACAGGTGTGCTTGGTTCTCAGAGATATCACCAAGTCTATCTTCACAGTGAGTGGGCCTCCGTGTTTGAGGCCACATAATATAAAACGGCAATTTTGGATTTGGCTTTCTGTGAGTTCTTTGCATGTGGATGTTCTGTGTCCCACAAAGCTACTTCCGCTTCTGAGTTAAAGGTTAATACCCAGGGAAGGTGACAGTCTACTTTTAAGTTGCTAGTGAAAGGGGCTGGGCAGTAGGAATATACAAGTGGGCTTATGGAGCAGCCTGGGTTTCCATAGAAACAAGAGGCAGTTGAATCAAATCCATGAATCAACTTTTCCACACTGGTTTCAAGCCCAGAATGAAGCCAGAAAAGGATATTTACCAACCATGCAGGCAGAGTGAGAACTTCGAGGGCAAAGCCCTCCAAAAAGACAGCCAAAGCAAACGGCAGTGGCTCCCTACAAAACTCACGTCAGAACCCCAGCTGCAGCCTCACGGGCCACTGGCATGGCACAGATGCCAAGTAGTCCGGCTCGGGACATACAAGTGTTTGTACCTCATTCTGGACATGTCCCACCCTTAAGAAAGCCTTCCTCAGCCTGGTGGTGGTGATTTAGGGTCTTGGAGTTTAATGCAAATACAGTCCCGCACTTTGCAACCCCAAAGCCTCCAGCTTCTTAGACACTTCGTTAAGGAAGCCAAAGGTGTGATGCTGCTCCAGGGGAAAGGTTCAACTGGAAGGCTGCCGTGAGCCGTGAGCACAGAGCTTTGGCCCCTCCATCATAGCCCTTGTTCTCCAGCAGCCTGTGTGGAGAGTAGGGCACTTCTGCTCACACTTTCCTTTGGGCAGTGCATGTGAACTTGTGGGCCTGTGATGACTGCCTTCCTGCAGGAGCAGGAGAAGCTGAAGGTAAGCCCTTTTGTGTGTATGTGTGTATGTGTGTGTGGCGGGGTGCAGGTAGGGATAGTTTTCCTCGAGGCAGGAGAGATGGATTCCCATCCAGCCAAATAGTTGGAAAAGGCTTCTGCCAGCAGCCCTGGGTCTTGCTCTGATCAAACCATCACGGAACTGATAGAGTTGCAGAAACAGAAGCATCACTGATATTTTATCAAGTGCTCAAAAAGCTAAGAAATCTATTTCATAGAATTTGGAGAGCTGGAGGGGACCAACAAGGTTTTTAATCCAACCCTCTCATTCTGTCTGAGAAGAAACCTATTCAGCCCGCTGATGTGCTTACTACCTGGCCAGGCTTAGGGAGAATGGTAGGACCGTCCCCTCTTGATGTGGGAAGGAGCACAGAATAACCATCCTCTTGTGGGGGTGGGAGGAGAGTGGGGACATATGCTCAAAACTGAATCTCAGTCAGATTTGAGTCTTCGGAGCCCATGGTACAAGGCTTACTGGCAGGTCATTTCTGAACAGATGAATTCAAGCTATGACAGTATTTCACGTTTCCTCCAGGAAAGCAGTTAGGGCACGTGTCAGTTTCCTATTGCTGCTCTAACAAGTTACTACCAATTTCAGGGCTTAAAATGATACAGATTTATTATCTTACAGTTCTGGATGTCAGAAATTTAAAATAAGTCTCACAGAACCGAAATCAAGGTGTTGCCAAGACTGTGTTCATTTTAGAAGACTCTCAGGGGAATCCATTTCCTTGAACTTCCCACCTCCAGAGGCTGCCCTCATTCCTTGACCCGTGCACTCTTGCCCCCCCTTCAGAGCCAGTGACATGGGCTCAGGTTCTTCTGGTTTTCACAACACATCACTCTGACCTCCTTTCCAATTCCCTCTTTCACATTTAAATACGCTTGTAATTTCATTGGGTGCACTCTGATAATCCAGGATAGTTTTCCTAGCAACTCTAATGCCATCGACTTTAATTTGCCACATACCTACCTTATATACATGTTCCAGGAATTAGGACGGAGACCTCTCATTCTTTTGTCTACCCCAGTTTGTCAGGAGCAGTCCCTAAAGCAGGCCTTTGACATCCATAATCTTGATCTCTGAAGATTTGGAGCTTCTTGGTTTCAGCTGTTTGGGAATGACAGTGAGGGTTTAGGACTTATAATCATTTGCCATTTTACTTCAATGCAGCTGTGCCAAAGCCAGTATCTTACCAGTGAGTGAGCCTGGCCTGCCTCCTAGCTGCAACATTCCTCTGTTGATTTCATTTAATGAGTTCAGATTAGCTCTCACAATAACCCTGTGAAATTGATATTATCATTCCTGGATTTATGGTGAATATGCTTATAAAAATTATAGGCTGTGGGGCACCTGGGTGGCTCAGTGGGTTAGGGCCTCTGCCTTCGGCTGGGGTCATGGTCCCGGGGCCTTGGGATCGAGCCTGCTTCCTCCTCTCTCTCTCTCTGCTTACTTGTGATTTCTGTCTGTCAAATACATAAATAAAATCTTTAAAAAAAGTTATAAAAATTATAGGCTGTAACTCTATTTCCAAATTCAAGGATTATTTACACATTCTCCACAAAAATGTGAAGGTTTTATGTTCTTAGTGGACCCAGGCTGCCTTGCATGAAGGTCTGAGTCTTTCTTAAGAAATCTTTGGCCACTAGAGGGAGACAATTCTTTGAAGAACCAAGGCCATTTCTCATCTCTGTGGGTCTAGAGGGCTGAAAACAGTGTTTCTATTTAAGAAGGTATGCAGGATAAAAAAAAAAAAAAAAAAAAAAAAGAAGAAGACGGTATCTAGGGCTGATGTCACATTGGGCAATGACAGGGCAATTCCCCCACTTTCTTCAACTGGGAAGACACTGCCCTGAATGGGTGTCCGCCTGAAGAAGTTTCACTGAACACAGACCTTTGATGGTCACTGACATGGACATCCGAGACTAGGGCCCTGTACGCGACTCTTCATGTTTTTAACACAGTCAGTTCCAAAAGCTTCCATGTTTCCACAACCTCAACACTGATGTGAGTCCGTTCTAAAGGACACTTCCCTCAAGATGTTTGAAGCATTTTTGACAGAGGTAGACAGTGGGGATGACCACAGGTCATGCTCTTCCAATATACATTTTGGAAGCTTAAGAGCCGTAGCCTGCACTTAACTCAGATAATACAACCAGCCCAGAGTCCGTCCATGTTCTAAAATCTTTCCTCAACTGGGAAGACACTGCAACGAATGGGTGTCCACCTGAAGAAGATTCACTTAACACAGATGTTCTTAAGGTCACCGGCATGGATGTCCGAGACAGCCCAGTTCGCGACACTTCATGTTTTCAACACAGTCAGATCTAAGAGCTTCCATGTTTCCACAATCTCAACACTATCGTGAGTCCGTTCTAAAGGACACTTCCCTCAAGATGTTTGAAGCGTTTTCGACAGAGGTAGACAGTTGGGATGACCACAGGTCATGTTCTTCCAATATACATTGTGGAAGCCTAAGAGCCATAGCCTGCACTTAACTCAGAGTATACAACCAGCCCAGAGTCTGTCCGTGTTCTATCATGTTTTCTCAACTGGGAAGACACTGCCACGAATGGGTGTCTGCCTAAAGAAGTTTCACTGAACACAGAACTCCTGTGGTCCCTGGCATGGTCATCCGAGACTAGAGCCCTGTACACACTCTTCATGTTTTCAACACTGTCAGTTCCAACAGCTTCCATGTTTCCACACTCTCAACACTGTTTGCAAGTCCATCCTGAGGCACACTTCCCTCACGACGTTTGAAACGTTTTCGACAGAGGTAGACAGTTGGGATGACCACAGGTCATACTCTTACACTATAAGTTTTGGAAGGCTAAGTTCCGTAGCCTGCCCTTAACTCAGAGTATACAACCAGCCCTGAGTCCATCAGTGTTCTGTCATCTTTCCTCAACTGGGAAGACACTGCCATGAATGGGTGTCGCCTGAAGAATTTACACGGAACACAGACCTTCCTATGGTCACCGGCATGGTTGTCCGAGACTAGGGCCCTGTACACACTCTTCATGTTTTAATCACTGTCAGTTCCAACAGATTCCATAATTGCACAATCTCAACACTTACGCGAGTCCGTCCTAAAGCACACTTCCCTCACGACATTTGAAGCATTTTCGAAAGAGGTAGACAGTTGGGATGACCACAGGTCGTGCTCTTCCAATATATGTTTTGGAAGGCTAAGTACCATAGTCTACACTTAACTCAGAGTATCCAACCCGCCCAGAGTCCGTCCTTATTCTATCTTCTTTCCTCAACCAGGGAGACACTGCCACGAATGGGTGTCCATCTGAAGAAGTTTCACTGAACACAGACCTTTGATGGTTACTGACATGGACCTCCAAGACTAGGGCCCTGTACATGACTCTTCATGTTTTCAACACAGTCAGTTCCAAGAGCTTCCATGTTTTCACAATCTCAACACCTACACGAGTCCGTCCTAAAGCACACTTCCCTCAAGATGTTTGAAGCGTTTTTGACAGAGATAGACAGTTGGGATGACCACAGGTCGTGCTCATCCACTATACACTGTGGAAGCTTAAGAGCTGTAGCCTGCAATTAACTCACAGTATCCAACGTGCCCATAGTCCGTCCTTGTTCTATCATGTTTTCTCAACTGGGAAGACACTGCCATGAATTGGTGTCCGCCTGAAGAAGATTCAATTAACACAGATGTTCTTAGGGTCACCGGCATGGATGTCCAATACTAGGGCCCTGTTCCGGACTCTTCATGTTTTTAACAGAGTCAGTTCCAAAAGCTTCCATGTTTTGACAGTCTCAAAACTCGCGAGTCTGTCCTAAAGAACACTTCACTCATGATGTTTGAAGAGGTTTTGACAGAGGTAGACAGTTGGGATGACCACAGGTTGTGCTCTTCCAATATAGGTTTTGGAAGCCTAAGAACTGTAGCCTGCATTTAACTCAGAGTATACAACCAGCCCAGAGTCCGTCAGTGTTCTACCAACATTCCTCAACTGGGAAGACACTGCCACGAATGGGTGTCTGCCTGAAGAAGATTCACTTAACACAGAGGTTCCTAAGGTCACCTGCGTGGACATCCGAGACAAGGGCCCTGTACGAGACTTTTTATGTATCCAACACAGTCAGTTCCAACAGCTTCCATGTTTTCACAGTCTCAACACCGTCGTGAGTTCGTTCTAAAGCACACTTCCCTCCAGACGTTTGAAGCGTTTTTGACAGAGGTAAACAGTTGGGATGACCACAGGTCGTGCTCTTCTAATATACATTTTGGAAGGCTAAGTTCCATAGCTTGCACTTAACTCACAGAATCCAACCGGCCCAGAGTCCATCCTTGTTCTATCATCTTTCCTCAACTGAGAAGACACTGACACAAATGGGTGTCCGCCTGAAGATTCACTTAACACAGATGTTCCTATGGTCACCGGTATAGATGTCCAAGACTAGGGCCCTGTTCGTGACTTTTCATGTTTTTAACACAGTCAGTTCCAAAAGCTTACATGTATCGACAGTCTCAAAACTTGCGAGTCCTACTTAAAGAACACTTCCCTTATGACGATTGAGCCGTTTTGACAGAGGAAGATAGTTGGGTGACCACAGGTCGTGCTCTTCCATTATATGTTTTGGAAGCCTAAGAGCCGTAGCCTGCACTTAACTCAGAGTATACAACCAGGCCAGAGTACGTCCGTGTTCTATCATCTTTCCTCAACTGGGAAGACACTGCCATGAATGGGTGTCCACCTGAAGATGTTTCAGTGAACACAGACCTTCAATGTTCACCAGCATGGATGTCTGAGATTATGGCCCTGTAGGCAACTCCTCATGTATTCAACACAGTCAGTTCCAAAACCTTCCATGTTTCCATACTCTCAACACTATTGCGAGTCCGTCCTAAAGCACACTTCCATTAAGACGTTTGAAACATTTTCAACAGAGGTAGACAGTGGAGATGACCAAAGGTCGTGCTCTTCCAATATATGTTTTGGAAGGCTAAGTTCTGTAGCTTGCAATTAACTCAGAGTATACAACAAGTCCACAGTCTGTCCGTGTTCTATCTACTTTCTTCAACTGGGAAGACACGGCCACTAATGGGTTTCCCCCTGAAGAAGATTCACTGAAAACAGAACTTCCTGTGGTCACCAGCATGGTCGCCTGAGGCTAGGGCCCTGTCCGCAACTCTTCATGTTTTCAATACAGTCAGTACCAAAAGCTTCCTTGTTTCGACAGTCTCAAAACTCACGAGTCCGTCCTAAAGAACACTGCCCTCATGACCTTTGAAGCATTTACAACAGAGGTAGACAGTGGGGATGACCACAGGTCATGCTCTTCCAATATAGGTTTTGGAAGCCTGAGGGCCGTAGCCTTTACTTAATTCACAGTACCAAACTTTCCAGAGTCCATCCTTGTTCTATCATCTTTCTTCAACTGGGAAGACACTGCCCCAAATGGGTGTCCACCTGAAGAAGTTTCATTGAACACAGACCTTCGAAGATCACTGGCTTGGACGACTAAGACTAGGGTCCTGTATGCGACTCTTCATGTTTTCAACACAGTCAGTTCCAACAGCTTCCGTTTCCACATTCTCAACACTGTCGTGAGTCCGTCCTAAGCAGACTTTTCTAAAGACGTTTGAAGCTTTTTCTACAGAGGTCGACTGTGGGGATGACCACAAATCGTGCTCTACAATATATGTTTTGGAAGGATAAGTGCCAAAGCCCACACTTACCTCAGAATATCCAACCTTCCCAGAGTCCATCCTTGTTCTGTGTTCTTTCCTCAACCGGGGAGACACTGCCATGAAAGGGTGTGCGCCTGAAGAAGTTTCACTGAACAGGGACCTTCCTATGGTCACCGGGAAGGACGTCCAAGACTAGGGCACTGTACATGACTCTTCATGTTTTCAACACTGTCAGTTCCAACAGCTTCCATGTTTTCACAATATCAACACTGAGGTGAGTCTGTCCAAAGAACACTTCACTCAATATGTTTGATGCATTTTCAACAGAGGTAAACATTTGGGATACCACTGGTCGTGCTTTTCCAATATACGTCTTGGAAGCCTAAGAGCTGTAGTCTGCACTTAACTCAGAGGATGCAACCAGCCCAGAGTCCGTCTGTGTTCTATCATCTTTCCTCAACTGGGAAGACACTGCCACGAATGGGTGTCCACCTGAAGAAGATGCACTTAACACAGATGTTCCTAAGGTCACCGGCATGGATGTCTGAGAAAGGGCCCTGTTCGTGACTCTTCATGTTTTTAACAGAGTCAGTTCCAAAAGCTTCCATGTTTTGACAGTCTCAAAACTCGCGAGTCCCTCCTAAAGAACGCTTCCCTCACGATGTTTGAACACGTTTCGACAGAGGTCGACAGTTGGGATGACCATAGGTAATGCTCTTTCAATATATGTTTTGGAAGTATAAGAGCAGTAGCCTGCATTTAACTCAGAGTATACAACCTGCCCAGAATCCACCCATGTTCTATCATCTTTCCTCAACTGGGAAGACAATGCCATGAATGGGTGTCGCCTGAAGAATATTCATGGAACACAGAACTTCCTGTGGTCACCGGTATGGTCGTCCGAGACGAGGGCCCTGTACGCAACTCTTCATGTCCAGTCTGTCCTAAAGCACACTTCCCTCCAGACATTTGAAGCGTTTTTGACTGAGGTAGATAGTTGGGATGAACACAGGTCTTGCTCTTCCAATATACATTGCAGAAGCCTAAGAGCCGTAGCCTGCACTTAACTCACAGTATCCAACCTGCCCAGAGTCTGTTCGTGTTCTGTCATGTTTTCTCAACTGGGAAGACACTGCCACAAATTGGTGCCTGCCTGAAGAAGATTCACTTAACACAGACGTTCCTAAGGTCACTGGCATGGATGACTGAGACTAGGGCCCTGTTTGTGACTCTTCATGTTTTTAACACAGTCAGTTCCAAAAGCTTCCATGTTTTGACAGTCTCAAAACTCATGAGTCCTTCCTAAAGACACCTCCCTCACGAAGTGTGAAGTGTTTCCGACAAAGGTAGACGGGATGACCACAGGTCGTGCTCTTCCAATATACGTATTGGAAGCCTAAGAGCCATGGCCTGTACTTAACTCACAGTATCGTACTCACCCAGAGTCCATCCTTGATCTATCTTCTTTCCTCAGTCGGGAACACACTGCCATGAATGGTTGTCCGCCTGAAGAACTTTTTCTGAACCCTAACCCGTCTATTTTCTATCATCTTTCCTAACTGGGAAGACCCTGCCACGAATGGGTGTCCAATTGAAGAAGTTTCACTGAACACAGACTTCGATGGTCACCGGCATGAACGTCCGAGACTAGGGCCCTGTACATGACTCTTCATGTTTTCAACACTGTCAGTTCCAAAAGCTTCCATGTTTCCGCACGCTCAACACTGTCATGAGTCCCTCCTAGAACACTTCCCTCACGACGTTTGAAGCATTTTCGACAGAGGTAGACAGTGGGGATGACCACAGATAGTACTCTTGCAATATACATTTTGGAATCCTAAGAGCTGTAGCCTGCACTTAACTCACAGTATCCAACCCGCCCAGAGTCTTTCCTTGTTCTATCCTCTTTCCTCAACCGGGGAGACACTGCCAAGAATGGGTGTGTGCCTGAAGAAGTTTCACTGAACACAGAACTTCCTATGGTCACTGGCATGGACATCCGAGACAAGGGCCCTGTACGCGACTCTTCATATTTTCAACACAGTCAGTTCCAACAGCTTCCATGTTTCCACACTCTCAACACTGTAGCAATTCCGTCCTAAAGCACACTTCCCTCATGACGTTTGAAGTTTTTTCGACAGAGGTAGACAGTGGGGATGACCACAGATCGTACTCTTTCAATATACATTTTGGAATCCTAAGAGCTGTAGCATGCACTTAACTCACAGTATCCAACCGCTCAGAGACTGTCCTTGTTCCATCTTCTTTCCTCAACTGGGGAGACACTTCCACGAATGGGTGTGAACCTGAAGAAGTTTCACTGAACACAGAACTTCCTATGGTCACCGGCATGGACATCCGAGACAAGGGCCCTGTATGCGACTCTTCATATTTTCAACACAGTCAGTTCCAACAGCTTCCATGTTTCCACACTCTCAACACTGTAGCAAGTCTGTCCTAAAGCA
Organism: Mellivora capensis; assembly: GCA_004024625.1. Classification (NCBI taxonomy): domain Eukaryota; kingdom Metazoa; phylum Chordata; class Mammalia; order Carnivora; family Mustelidae; genus Mellivora; species Mellivora capensis. The sequence continues at coordinate 59,509 of PISX010009767.1, read as the reverse complement.
CACTTCCCTCATGTCTTTAGAAGCGTTTTCAACAGAGGTAGACAGTTGGGATGACCACAAGTCGTGCTCTTCCAATATACGTTTTGGAATCCCAGGAGCCGTAGCCTGTACTTAACTAACAGTATCCAACCCGTCCAGAGTCCATCCGTGTTCTATCATCTTTTCCCAAATGGGAAGACACTGCCATGAATGGGTGTCCGCCTTAAGAAGATGCACTTAACACAGACATTCCAAACGTCACCGGCATGGATGTCTGAGACAAGGGTCTTGTTCGCGACTCTTCATGTTTTTAACACAGGCTGTCCCAAAAGCTTCCAAGTTTCGACAATCTCAAAACTCGTGAGTCCGTCCTAAAGAACGCTTCCCTCACTATGTTTGAAGTATTTTCAACAGAGGTAGACAGTTGGGATGACCTCAGGTCGTGCTCTTCCAATATACATTTGGAAGGCTAAGTTCCGTAGCCTGCACTTAACTCAGAGTATACAACCAGCCCAGAGTCTGTCTGTGTTCTACCATGTTTCCTCAACTGGGAAGACACTACCACGAATTGGTGTCCACCTGAAGAAGATTCACTTAACATTGACGTTCCTAAGGTCACCGGCATGGATATCTGGGACTAGGGCCCTGTTCGTGACTCTTCATATTTTTAACACAGTCAGTTCCAGAAGCTTACATGTTTCAACAGTCTCAAAACTCGTGAGTCCGTACTAAAGAACACTTCCATCACGACGTTTTAAGCATTTTCGACAGAGGTAGACAGTTGGGATAACCACAGGTCGTGCTCTTCCATTATACGTTTTGGAAGCCTAAGAGCCGTAGCCTGCATTTCACTCAGAGTATACAACCAGCCCAGAGTCCGTGTGTGTTCTATCAACTTTCCTCAACTGGGAAGACACTGCCACGAATGGGTGTCCGCCTCTAGATGATACACTTAACACAGACGTTCCTAACGTCACCGGCGTGGACGTCCGAGACAAGAGCCCTGTCCGCGACTTCTTATGTTTTCAACACAGTCAGTTCCAACAACTTCCATATTTTGACAGTTTCAAAACTGTCCAGAGTCCTTCCTAAAGTACACTTTCCCATGATGTTTGAAGCATTATCGATTGAGGTAGACAGTTGGGTTGACCACAGGTCGTGCTCTTCCAATATACATTTTGGAAGCCTAAGAGCCGTAGCCCATTTCAACACAGTCAGTTCCAACAGCTTCCATGTTTCCACAGTCTGATAACTGTCACGAGTCCGTCCTGAAGGACAATTCCCTCACGACGTTTGAAGCGTTTTTGACAGAGGTAGACAGTTGGGATGACCACAGGTTGTGCTCTTCCAATATACATTGTGGAAGCCTAAGAGCCGTAGCCTGCACTTATCTCACAGTATCCAATCCGACCAGAGTCCGTCCTTGTTCTATCATCTTTCCTTAACTGGGAAGACACTGCCACCAATGGGTGTGCTCCTGAAGAAGTTTCAATGTACACAGACGTTCCTAAGGTCACCAGCATGGATTTTCAGATTAGGGTCTTGTACGTGACTCTTCATGTTTTCAACAGTCACTTCCAACCACTTCCATGTTTCCACACTCTCAACACTGACGTGAGTCTGTCCAAAAGCACACTTCCCTCATGATGTTTGAAGGGTTTTCGGCAGAGGTAGACAGTTGGGATGACCACAGGTCGTGCTCTTCCAATATACATTTTGGAAGCCAAAGAGCTGTAGCCTGCACTTAACTCACAGTATCCAACATGCTCAGAGTCCGTCCATGTTCTATCATTTTTCCTCAACTGGGAAGACACTGTGACGAATGGGTGTCCGCCTGAAGAAGATTCACTTCACCAAGACGTTCCTATGGTCACCGGTATGGACGTCCGAGACTGGGTACCTGTACACGACTTTTCATGCTTTCAACACAGTCAGTTCCAACACCTTCCATTTTTTGACAGTCTCAAAACTGTCGCGAGTCCTTCCTAAAGCACACTTCCTTCACGACATTTGAAGCATTTTCGATAGAGGTAGACAGTTTGGATGACCACAAGTCTTGCTCTTCCAATATACAATTTGGAAGCCTAGGTGCCATAGCCTGTACTTAACTCACAGTAACCAACCTGCCCAGAGTCCGTCCTTGTTCTATCATCTTTTCTCAACTGGGAAGACACTGCCACAAATGGGTGTATGCCTAAAGAAGATTCACTTAACACAGATGTTCCTAAGGTCACAGGCATGGATGTCTGAGACTAGGGCCCTGTTCGCGACTCTTCATGTTTTTAACACTGTCAGTTCCAAAAGCTTCCATGTTTCGACAGTCTCATAACTCACGAGTCCATCCTAAAGATCACTTCCCCACAATGTTTGAAGCATATTCGACAGTGGTAGACAGTAGGGATGACCACAGGTTGTGCTCTTCCTATATAAATTTTGGAAGCCTAATGTTGGGTCCGTTATCAAAGAAACAAGACTGAGACAAAGTGAAAGTTATGCAAAGCCTTATTTTATGCCAAGCATTGGAAGTTAGACTGACCATCCAGGGGAACAAGGCTGAGACAAAGTGAAAGTTATGTAAAGCTTTATTCTATGTCAAGCATTAGAAGTCAGACTGACTGGCCAGGGCCGCCTCCAAAGAGAGAGATCCCCCCTTGGTCTTACAGGTTAGCTTTATAGGGCACAACAACAGACCTTTACATATGTGGCTTTGGCTGATTGGATGTTTCCACCTGTCTGGGCTTGTTTTAGATGTGTGTTTTACTAACAGTTACCTGGAACTGATATAAACAAAATGGCCTAGTTTTAAGTGTGTGTTTTAGCAACAGTTACCTGGAACTGATATCAGTAACTGCTGAGGCATTTATTAAACAACAAAATGTCTACCTAGGCAACATGGAGTCACTATGGCTAAGTAGGCCCAGGCAGGCCCTAGGGGTTTAACAGGTTTTAACCTGGAATCAGCCCCAACAGACCCTAATAGATAAAAATCATGAATAAAATAGGAGAGACCATAAACAACCCCACAGAATTACAATTATATGAAAATGCTTTGCAAAAGTGTCGGCCAAAAATTGGGCAATCTGGAAGAAATGGACAAATTCCCAGAAACCTACAAATGACCAAAATTGATAAAAGAAGAAGTAGAAAGTTTGAACAGATCTATTACCAGCAAGGAAATTGAATCAATAATAAAAAATCTCCAACAAACAAAAGTCCTGGGCTGGAAAACAATATGGAGATTTCTCAGAAAGTTAAAAATGGAACTACTGTTTGACCCAGCAATTTCATGTCTAGGTATTTACCTAAAGGATACAAAAATAGTTATTCAAAGGGGCACATGCACCCCAATGATTTTAGCAACAATGTGCACAATAGCTAAAATATGGAAAAGGCTCAGATGTCCATTGACAGATGAAGGGATATAGAATATGTGGTATAGAGTGAACATGGAAGAGGAGGAGGAAAGCCTATTTCAACCCATCTCCTAAATTGAGCTAGATATCTACTGCAGCACTCTGAACACACATGAAATGTGCCTGAGATATAAGATGATACACTTCTGGATCTCTACAGTGGCAGAGGTTCCTCAGTGGAGAGGTACAGAGGAATTGTGAGTGCATGGACTGATATCAGAGGATGAACAGAAGGGGGAGGAAGCCATTGAAGTGAGCCACTGGAAAGTATTATTCCAATGTGGATGTGCCCTGCACTTGGGGACCAGCAATACCTTAGAGATCAGAGGCTGTGAGATGGGAAGTGACTGGTAACAGCACTCAAGCAGAACAAAGGATTTAAAGGATAATTGCTGAGACTGGGTGACCACAGATGTGGACCTAATCCTTCGATCCCAGGATGGCCAAAGTTGCCACCTGCCTGTGCCTGAGAGGGCCCAGCTAAGGTTGGAGCCAGCTGTCCCTGGGGCTGGTGGCTGCCATGACCACCACAGCCACATCCACTTCCTCGACTGCCACCAGGTTTGAAGGCACCCTGCATGGGCTCGAGTCAGCGGTCCCAGGAAGGGTAGCCACTGGGACCAGGCACGTCAAAGACCAGTATCAATTGCAGTTTTAGTGGCACAGGGGCACAGAGGGAAGCGGGGGCCTCAGGTGGCCACTGAGTCAGAGGCCAGTGGTGTGCATCACCTGTGGGAGGTTGTGGTGTTAATGGAGTTTCCAGAGGGGGGGAAATGTGTGATCTGGACCACTGAGAGAGGAGCAGTCTGTGGGCTCTCTCTGAGGCAGAGGTCTGAGTGCAGTTTACTTTGCTCTGACCCTCTGAAAAGGTGCAAAAAGTCACCAGAGGACCAAAATCTCCAGAGAACAAAAGATAAAAGACCAGGTTCTGTGGAGCCCTGCCCCTTGAGAGGGGACAAGGCAACTCCACCCAAGCAGGATCTACTGAAAAACAACGTGGCAAGCCCCTCCCCAAGAAGACAAGCTGAAAGAACAAGAGGACACCAACCACAGGGTCCTTATAGAAATCCTAAGCCCCAACAATAGGGAAAGCAATATATTAAATTTCCAATATTGTCTCACAGCCTTTATATTTCTTAACAAACTTTTCTCTCTCTTTCGTTTTTATTATTTCTCATGATTCTTGTTCTTTTTTTTTAACCTACATACCATTTTAACTACATGTTTAATATATCATATTCCATATTAACATTTTTTTAGCATTTTAATTTATTTTTAAATTTCTTTTCAGTGTTCCAGAATTCATTGTTTATGCACCACACCCAGTGCTCCATGCAATACGTACCCTCCATAATATCGACCACCAGGCTCACCCAACCTCCCACCCCTCACCCCTCCAATACCCTCAAATTGTTTTTTAGAGTCTATACTCTCTCATGGTTTGTCTACCCCTCCAATTTCCCCCAACTGCCTTCTCCCCTCCAACTCCCCATGTGCTCCGTGTTATTTATGTTCCACAAATAAGCGAAACCATATGATAATTGATATGTTCTGCTTATTTCACTCAGCATAATCTCTTCCAGTCCCATCCATGTTGATAACAAAAGTTATCTAACTGATGGAGGCATAATACTCCATAATGTATATGGACCACATCTTCCTTATCCATTCTTCCACTGAGGGGCATCTTGGTTCTTTCCACAGTTTGGCGACCGTGACGATTGTTGCTATGAACATTGGGGGTACCGATGGCCCTTCTTTTCACCACATCTGTATCTTTGGGGTAAATACCCAGTAGTGCAATTGCAGGGTCATAGGGAAGCTCTATTTTTAATTTCTTCAGGAATCTCCACAATGTTTTCCAAAGTGGCTGTACCAACTTGCATTCCCACCAACAGTGTAAGAGGGGTCCCCTTTCTCCACATCCTCTCCAACACACATTTTTTACTGTCTTGTTAATTTTGGCCATTCTAACTGGTGTAAGGTGGTATCTCAATGTGCTTTTGATTTGGAACTCCCTGATGGCTAGTGATGATGAACATTTTCTCATGTGTCTGATAGCCATTTGGATGTCATCACTGGAGAAGTGTCTGTTCATGTCTTCTGCCCATTTTTTCACATGATTATCTTTTTTGTGTGTGTTGATATTGAGGAGTTCTTTATGGATCCTGGATATCAGCCCTTTGTCTGTGTTGTCATTTGCGAATATCTTCTTCCATTCCATGGGTTGCCTCTTTGTTTTGTTGACTGTTTCCTTTGCTGTGCAGAAACTTTTGATCTTGCTGAAGTCTCAAAAGTTCATTTTTGCTTCTGTTTCCTTTGCCTTTGGAGACATATCTTGAAAGAAGTTGCTGTGGCTGATGTAGAAGAGGTTACTGCCTATGATCTCCTCTAGGATTCTGATGGATTCCTGCCTCATGTTGAGGTCTTTTATCCATCTCAAATTTATCTTTGTGTATGGTGTAAGAGAATGGTCGAGTTTCATTCTTCTACACATAGCTGTCCAATTTTCCCAGCAGAATTTACTGAAGAGACTGTCTTTTTTCCATGTATATTTTTTCCTGCTTTGTCGAAAATTATTTGACCATAGAGTTGAGGGTCCATAGCTGGGATCTCTCCTCTGTTCCACGCCAGTACCATGCTGTCTTGGTGATCACAGCTTTGTAGGAAAGCTTGAAATCAGGCAATGTGATGCCTGCAGTTTTGTTTTGCTTTTTCAACATTTCCTTAGCAATTAGGGGTCTCTTCTGATTCCATACAAATTTTAGGATTGTTTGCTCCAGCTCTTTGAAAAATACCTGTGGAATTTTAATTGGAATGGCCTTAAAAGTATATATTGCTCTAAGCCGTATAGACATTTTAACAATGTTTATATTTCTGATCCAAGAGCATGGAATGGTGTTTCATCTTCTTGTGTCTTCTTCAATTTCTTTCACGAGTGTTCTGTAGTTCCTTGAGTACAGATCCTTTACCTCTTTGGTTAGGGTTATTCCCAGGTATCTTATGGTTCTAGGTGCTATAGTAAGTGGAATCAATTCTCTAATCTTCCTTTCTGTATTTTCACTGTTATTGTATAAAAAAGCAACTGATTTCTGCACATTCATTTTGTATCCTGCAATATTACTGAATTGTGAATGAGTTCTAGTAGTTTGGGGGTGGAGTCTTTTGGGTTTTCAATATAAAGTATCATGTCATCTGCAAAGAGAGAGAGAGTTTGACTTCTTCATTGCCAGTTTGAATACCTTTTATCCGCTTTGTTGTCTGATTGCTGTTGCTAGGACTTCTAATACTACGTTGAACAAGAGTGGCGAGAGTGGGCATCCTTGTCGGGTTTCTGATCTCAACGGGAAGGCTGTGAGCTTTTTCCCATTGAGGGTGATATTTGCTGTGGGTTTTTCATAGATAGATTTGATGAAGTTCAGGAATGTTCCCTCTCTCCCTATACTTTGAAGCGTTTTAGTCAGGAATGGATGCTGGATTTTGTCAAATGCTATTTCTGCATCAATTGAGAGGACCATGTAGTTCTTCTCTCTTCTCTTATTGATTTTTTCTATCACACTGATTGATTTGCATATGTTTAATCACCCTTGCAACCCAGGGATAAATTCCACCTGGTCATGGTGGATAATCTTTTTAAAGTGCTGTTGGATCCTATTTGCTAGGATCTTGTTAAGAATGTTAGCTTCCATTTTCATCAAGGATATTTTTCTGAAATTCTCCTTTTTGGTGGACTCTGACTGGTTTGGAGATCAGGGTAATGCTGGCTTCATAAAATAAAAGAGTCTGGATATTTTCCTTCTGCTTCAATTTTTTGAAACAGCTTCAGAACAGGTGTTATTTCTTCTTTGAAAGTTTGGTAGAATTTCCCAGGAATCCATCAGGTCCTGGGCTCTTATTTTTTGGGACGTTTTGATCACTGCTTCAATATCGTTACTAGATATCAGTCCATTCAGGTTGTCAATTTCTTCCTGGTTCAATTTTGGAAGTTTATAGTTTTCCAGGAATGCATCCATTCCATCTAGGTTGCTTAACGTATTGGCATATAACTGTTGATAATAACTTCTGATGATTGTTTCTATTTCCTTGGTGTTAGTTGTGATCTCTCCCTTTTCATTCATAATTTTATTAATTTTGGTCTTCTCTCTTTTCTTTTGGATTCATTTGGCCAATGGTTGATCAATCTTATTGATTCTTTCAGAAAACCAGCTTCTAGTTTCATTGATGCATTCTACTGTATCTCTAGTTTCTACCTCATTGATCTCTGCTCTAATCTTGATTATTTCCCTTCTTGTGTGTGCAGTTGGCTTAATTTGTTGTTGATTCTCCAGTTCTTTAAGGTGCAGATACAGCTGTTGTATTCTGAATTTTTCAGTTTTTTTGAGAGAGGCTTGGATGGCTATATATCTCCCCCTTAGGACTGCCTTTGCTGTATCCCATAGGTTTTGGACCAAAGTGTCTTCATTCTCATTGGTTTCCATGAAATGTTTAAGTTCTTCTTTAATTTCCTGATTGGTTCAAACATTCTTAAGCAAGGTGGTCTTTAGCTTCCAGGTGTTTGAATTCCTCTGAACTTTTTCTTGTGGTCGAGCTCCACAAGTTTCAAAGTATTGTGATCTGAGACCATATGGAAAGCATGGAGGACATTAGGAGAAGGAAGAGGAAAATGAAGGGGTCAGAATCAGAGAGTGAGATGAACCATGAGAGATTATGGACTCTAGGAAACATATTGTTAGTTTTAGAAGGGGGGTGTGGGGGCGCCTGGGTGGCTCAGTGGGTTAAAGCATCTGCTTTCAGCTCAGGTCATGATCCCAGGGTCCTGGGATCGAGCCCCACATTGGGCTCTCTGCTCCGCGGAGAGCCTTCTTCCTCCTCTCTCTCCCTGCCTGCCTCTTTTGCCTACTTGTAATCTCTGTCTGTCAAATAAATAAATAAATAAATAAAAAGAAGAAGGGGGGGTGGAGGGATGCATGAGCCCACTGATGGGTATTTAGGAGGGCACAGATTGAATGGAGCTCTGTGTGTTATATGTAAACAACGAATATCAAAAAACTAATGATGTACTGTATGGTGACTAACATAACATAATTAAAAAAAAAGATGTGATTTGTATATACAATGGAATATTAGCAATCAAAAGAATGAAATCTAGCCATTTGCAATGAAGTGGATGGATATAGAGTGTATCATGCTAAGGGAAATAAATCAGTCAGAAAAAGACAAATATCAAATGATTTCATTCATATGTGGAATTAAAAAAAAACAGACAGACATAGGGAAGAGAAGGAAAAATAAAATAAAATAAAATAAAATAAAAATAGGGAGGCAAACCATAAGGGACTCTTAACCATACAAACTAAGAGTTGCTGGAGGAGTAGTGGGTGGGCATGGAGGAAGTGGGTGATGGACATTAAGAAGAGCATATGATGTAATGAGAACTGAGTATTATAAAAGACTGATGAATTGCTGACCTCTACCTCTGAAACCAATAATATACTATATGTTAACTAACTTGAACTTAAATAAGATTAAAAAAAAAAAAAAAGAATAATAAAAAAGTGTTATATGTTTACCAGCAGGTGGCACCATTTTTTATTTCTCAGTGTGAGATTTTTTTTTAAATTGGATTTTTTAAAAATTTGATTAAATTGTTTATTTAATTTTAATTTTTTTGCGTGTGTTATGTTAGTCACCATAAAATATATCATTAGTTTTTGATGCAGTGTCCCAAGATTCATTGTTTATGTACAACACCCAGTGTTCCTTGTAATACATGCCCTCCTTAATAACAAACAACAGGCTCACCCATCCCCCCACCACCTCCCCTCTAAAACCCTCCATTTGTTTCTTTGAGTCCACAGTCTCTCATGTTTAGTCTCGCCCTCCAGTTCCCCCCAATTCACTTTTCCTTTCCTTCTTCTAATGTCCTCCATGCTATTCCTTATGTTCCACAAGTAAGTGAAGCCTTATGATAATTTACTTTCTTTGCCTGACTTATTTCACTCAGCATAATCTCTTCCAGTCCCATCCATATTGATGTAAAAGTTGGATAATTATCCTTTCTGATGGCTCAGTAATATTCCATTGTGTATATGGACCACATCTTCTTTATCCACTCATATGTTGAAGGGCATCTTGGCTCTTTCCACAGTTTGGCGATTTTGGTCATTGCTGCTATAAACTTTGGGGTACATATGGCAATTCTTTTCACTGCATCTGTATCTTTGGGGTAAATACCCAGTAGTGCAATTGCAGGGTCATAAGGAAGTTCTATTTTTAATTTCTTAAGGAATCACCACACTGTTTTCCAAAGTGGCTGCACCAACTTGCATTCCCACCAACAGTGTAAGAGGGTTCCCCTTTCTCCACATACTCTCCAACACTTGTTGTTTATTGTCTTGTTCATTTGGGCCATTCTAACTGGTGTAAGGTGGTATGTCAGTGTGGTTTTGATTTGAATCTCCCTAATGGCTAATGATGATGAACATTTTCTTCATGTGTCTGTTAGTCATTTGTATGTCTTCATTGGAGAAGTGTCTGTTCATGTCTTCTGCCCATTTTTTTGACATGATTATCCGTTTTCTGAGTGTTAAGTTTGAGGAATTCTTTATATATCTTGGATATCAGCCCTTTGTCTGTATTCTCATTTGCGAATATCTTCTCCCATTCCATGGGTTGTCTCCTTGTCTTGTTGACTGTTTCATTTGCTGTGTAGAAGGTTTTTATATGGAGATTTTTCTTTCTTAATCCTGTCTCCTCCACTTTTTCCTCACTTGTTTGTTTACACTAAATTGTATAATTCCTCCCCCATAGTAAATAAGAAGCATAAACTAATTTGCATTTAGAAAATTGACTTTCTAAAGATTTTAGGCAACTACATTTTATATAGTGATTACACTAAAGTGTAATTATCAAACATTATCTAATAATGTAAATTTATCCAGTTTTTTTTTGTAAAGTAAAGATGAATTCACTAACCCTTTCTATTTTTCATATCTGCCTTCAGAGAAAACTGGTAGACTTCCACAAAGCCAGTTATGCATTTGCCTACTTAACCTGATGATTCATTAACAAGTATCAATTTTTTAAAATACCAATGTGGTTGGTTAATGATGATATAATTTTGAATCTAAATAGATACTGATTCCAAAGGGTAAGGTTAGAGATTCAATTGATTTTACTTAAGTCCACCTCCACTATCTCTACATGACACTAGAAAGTAAACATTGAAGCAACAGAAAATATTAGTTTATTGAAAAATAGTTCCTGAATGCTACACACCTATAATTGCCATATCAATGTTTTGTCCTGTCTGGCACCTAAAACTTGCTCAGTCTTTCACCCTGACTTCTCCTCACAATTTCTCTTCAATTTTTTCATTAACTTCTCCTCCTTTCACCCATCAACCTGTCTATTCACCCACTGCATAACAGCTTTTTCATATTGTCTCTTTCTCACCCATTCACATCACTCTGTCTTACTCTTTCCTCCATTTAGTAGAGTATTTTTTTAATATTTTATATTTTTCTGGGGCTTTTTTGGATTTTTTTATTCTTGTGCATTTTTTCCCCCTTTGGTGATAACTGCTTTTTCTGTATGGGTTAAGGTTAAGGCTAGCATTAGTTTTTTTTCTTTCCTTTTGCTATATTTCTTTCCATTTGTTATCTTTCTGAACAAATTGTGCACTCTCTCTTTTATCATGAATTCAGTAGCAACATCTCACCTCATGCCTTAAATAACATGCATGGAGTGCTGTGGAAATAGTAAAGGACTATACAAATAAAGGTCACCACAGTGTTTACAAGCATTTGGTGAGTATAGAAACAAATGAACAAACACAAAAACTAAAATTGTTTTTTGTCTTCTGATATTGAATAACTTAGTAATGGTCAGTGATGGAGTTATTTTTGCCTCGTTTTAGAATAAAATATGCGGATGATGAGACTCAGGGTGAAAATGAATGAACTGGGATTAAAATGACAAATAACAGAGACATATGGAACAGGCAACAACACTATATCCACTCTTCACAAATGAGTAATCTTAAACAAGTCTCTTTGGTCTGTGTTTCTCAGGACTTAGTTCCTTTATCTATGAAGAAGGTATGAAAATAAGCATGCCTGAAGCCAGAGTCCCTGGAAGAGAAGAAACCTTGAATCCCTGCCCATTTTTAAGATTTGTAATTTTATCATACACCTCTCACAATTCATTTGAATTGGCATACAGTAAAGAGCTTTTGGGAAAAAAAGAGACTTGATAAAAATTTTATCTAGTAAATCAAATATTATTATATAAAAATATAATGGCATCTGCACCACACAGAAAATTCGGGGAATTTAGCTTCATCACACGATGATAAGAAATAAAACTTTGCACTTTCCAAGAAATTCTGTCATTGTCTTGTATCTGCTCATAAAATTTACCTGATTCCAAAAGTGCCTCTGGTCCATAGAATACTTCAGCTTCTTCCATAATCATTGAGTGGGATTGCTAAATCACTCCCTTAACACTATATTAATTCATTCATTTTAAAAAGTATTTGTACTCATACAATTTTCAGATACTTTGATCACTTCTGATAATTTCTTGAAACATGAATAAGGAGACAGTATGGATTTGTTTTCCATGGGAATAAGGACAACAAAGAGAGGTTTTTAAAACTGAGATTAAGAACCTTAATCCTTAATACCCATCACTGGGCTCACGCATCCCTCCACACACCCAGAGTCCATAGTCCCTCATGGTTCATTTCCCCCTCTGATGCCCCCCCCCTTCATTTCCCCTTCCTTCTTTTAATGTCCTACATGCTATTCCTTATGTACCACAAATAAGTGAAACCATATGATAATTGACTTTCCTTGCTTGACTTACTTCACTTAGCATAATCTCCTCCAGTGCCATCCATGTTGATGGAAAAGTTGGATATTCATCCTTTCTGATGGCTGAGTAATATTCCATTGTGTTTATGGACCACATCTTCTTTATCCATTTGTCTGCTGAAGGGAATCTTGGCTCTTTCCACAGTTTGGCTATTGTGGATATTGCTGCCGGGAACATAGGGTGAACATGGCCCTTTGTTTCACTTCTATCACGTTCATTTCTATCATTTGGGTAAATACCCAGTAGTGCAAATGACAGGTCATAAGATAGCTTGACTTTTAATCTTTTGAGGATCCTCCACAGTTTTCCAAACTGGTTGCACCAACTTGCATTCCTGCCAACAGTGTAAGAGGATTCCCATTTCTCCACATACTCTCTAACATTTTTTTTTCTTGCCTTGTCCAATTTTTGACATTCTAACTGGTGTAAGGTGATAGGTATCTCAATGTGGTATGATTTGCATTTCCCTGATGGCTAATGATGAGGAACATTTTTTCTTGTCTCTTAGCCATGTGTAGGTCTTTATTGGAGAAGTGTCTGTTCATGTCTTCTGCCTTTTTTGAGTTGATTATTTGTTTTTTGGGTGTTGAGCTTGAGAAGTTCTTGATACATCTTGGATATTAGCATTTTGTCTGTAGTGTCATTTGTGAATATCTTCTCCCATTTCGTGGGTTGCCTCTTTGTTTTGTTGACTGTTTCCTTTGCTGTGCAGAAGATTTTTGTCTTGATGATGTCCCAAAAGATCATTTTTATTTTTTTTGTTTCCCTTGTTAGAGACGTGTCTTGAAAGAAGTTGCTGTGGCTGATGTAAAAGAGGTTACCGCCTATGTTGTCCTCCAGAATTTTGATGGATTCCTGTTTCTCATTGAGATCTTTTATCCATTTTGAATTTCTTTTTGTGTATGGTGTAAGGGAATGGCTGAGTTTCATTCTTCTATAGTTGTGCAATTTTCCAGTACCATTTATTGAAGAGACTGTCTTTTTCCCACTGTATGTTTTTCCCTGTTTTGCCGAAGACCATAGAGTTGAGGGGCCATATCTGGGCTTTCTACTCTGTTCCATTCATCTCTGTGTCTATTTTTGTGCCAGTACCATGCTGTCTTGGTTATCACAGCTTTAGCTTTGTAATAAAGCTTAAAATCAAGCAATGTGATGCCCCCAGCTTTGTTTTTTCTTTTTTCAACATTTCCTTAGCAATTCAGGGTATTTTCTGGTCCCATACAAATTTTAGGATTGTTTGTTCCAGCACTTTGAAAAATGCTGATGGTATTTTGATCAGGATGGCACTGAAAGTTTAGATTGCTCTGGGCAGCATAGACATTTAAACAATGTTTATTCTTCCAATCAGTGAGCATGGAATGTTTTTCCATCTTTTTCTGTCTTCTACAGTTTCTTTCCCGAGTGTTCTGTAGTTCCTAGTGTATAGATCCTTTATCTCTTTGGTTAGGTTTATTCCAAGGTATCTCATGTTTTGTGATGATATTGTAAGTGGAATTGATCCTCTAATTTCCCTTTCTTCCATTTCATTGTTAGTATATAAGCAACCGATTTCTGTGCATTGATTTTGTATCCTGCCACATTACTAAATTGCTGTATGAGTTCTAGTAATTTTGGGGTGGAGTCTTTTGGATTTTCCACAAAAAGTATCATGTCATCTGCGAAGACAAAGAGCTTAACTTTTTCTATGCCAATTTGAATACCTTTTATTTATTTTTGTTGTCTGACTGTTGTTGCTAGGACTTCTAGTACTTTGTTGAAAAATAGTGGCAAGGTTGGACATCCTTGTCATGTTCCTGATCTTAAGGGTTAGACTTTCAGCCTTTCCTTTTGAGAATGACATTTTCTGTGGGGTTTTCATAGATGGATTTTATAAAATTGAGGGGTGTATTTTGTCAAATGCTTTTTCTGGATCAGTTGAGAGGACCAAGTGGTTCTTCCCTTTCCTCTTAATAATGTGTTCTTTTTTTGATTTTTAATATTTTTAAAATTTCTTTTCAGTGTACCAGAATTCATTGTTTATGCAGCACACTCAGTGAGTGCTTGATGCAATATGTGTCCTCCATAATACCCACCACCAGACTCACCCAACTTCCCACCCCCGGCCCCTTCAAAACCCTCAGAGTTTTTCAGAGTTCATAGTCTCTCGTGGTTCATCCCCCCTCCAATTTCCCTCAACTCCCTTCTCCTCTCCATCTCCCCATGTCATCCGTGTTCTTTCTTATGCTCAACAAATAAGTGAAACCATATGATAATTGACTCTCTCTGCTTGACTTGTTTCACTCAACATAATCTCTTCCAGTCCCATCCGTGTTGATACAAAAGTTGGGTATTCATCCTTTCTGATGGAGGCATAATACTCCATAGTGTATATGGACCACATCTTCCTTGTCCATTCATCTGTTGAAGGGCATCTTGGTTCATTCCACAGTTTGGCAACCGTGACCATTGCTGCTAAGAACACTGGGGCACAGGTGGCCCTTCTTTTCACTATGTCTGGATCTATCGGGTAAATACACAGTAGTGAGATTGTAGCGTCATAGGGAAGCTTTATTTTTAATTTCTTAAGGAATATCCACAATGTTTTCCAAAGTGGCTGCACCAACTTGCATTCCCACCAATAGTGTAAGAGGGTTCCCCTTTCTCCACATCCTCTCCAACACAAGTTATTTACTGTCTTGTTAATTTTGGCCATTCTAACATGTGTAAGGTGGTATCTCTGTGGTTTTGATTTGGAACTCCCTGATGGTTAGTGATGATGACCATTTTTTCATGTGTCTGATAGCCATTTGTATGTCTTCATTGGAGAAGTGGCCAAACTAATCCAAAAGAAAAGAGAGAAGGCCCAAATTAATAAATTATGAGTGAAAGGGAGAGATCACAACTAACATCAAGGAAATAGAAACAATCATCAGAAATTATTATCAACAGTTATATGCCAATAAGCCACCCAGATGCAATGGATGCATTCCTGGAAAACTGTAAACTTCCAAAATTGAACCAGGAAGAAATTGACAACCTGAATAGACCGATATCTAGCAATTATATTGAAGCAGTGATCAAAACCTCCCAAAAAACAAGAGCCTATGACCTAATGGATTCCCTGGAGAATTCTACCAAACTTTCAAAGAAGAAATAACACCTATTCTCCTGAATCTGTTTCAAAAAATTGAAGCAGGAGGAAAACATCCGGGCTCTTTTTCTGAAGCCAGCATTACCCTGATCCCCAAGCCAGCCAAAGAGTCCACCAAAAAGAATTTCAGATCAATATATCTGATGAATATGGATGCTAAGATTCTCAACAAGATTTTAGCAACTATGATCCAACAGCACATTAAAAAGATTATCCACCATGACCAGGTGGGATCCATCCCTGGGTTACAAGGATGGTTCAACATTTGCAAATCAATCAATGTGGTAGAACAAATCAATGAGAGGAGAGAAGAACCACATGGTTCTCTCAATTGATGCAGAAAACGCATTTGACAAAATCCAGGATCCATTCCTGATTAAAAAGCTTCAAAGTATAGGAATAGAGGAAACATTCCTGAACTTCATAAAATCTATCTATGAAAAACCCACAGCAAATATCGTCCTCAATGGGAAAAAGCTCACAGCCTTCCCATTGAGATCAGGAACACGACAAGGATGCCCACTCTCACCACTCTTGTTCAACATAGTATTAGAAGTCCTAGCAACAGCAATCAGACAACCAAGAGAAATAAAAGGTATTCAAATTGGCAAAGAAGTCAAACTCTCTCTCTTCGCAGATGACATGATACTTTAAATGTAAAACCCAAAAGACTCCACCCCCAAACTACTAGAACTCATATAGCAATTCAGTAATGTGGCAGGATACAAAGTCAATGTACAGAAATCAGTTGCTTTCTTACTAATGTGTTCTATCACATTGATTCATTTGCCAATGTTTGACCACACTTGCATTCCAGGGATAAATCCCCCCTGGTCATGGGGGATAATCTTTTTACAAATGTCCTGTTGGATCCTTTTAGCTAGGATATTGTTGAGAATCTTGGCATCCATACTCATCAGGGACCTTGGTCTGAAATTCTCCTTTTTGATGAGTTCTTTTGCTTGTTTAGGGATCAAGGTCATGCTGGCCTTACAGAAAGAGTCTGGAAGTTTTCCTTGTGTTTTTTGAAACAGCTTCAGGAGAATAGGTCTTACTTCTTCTTTGAATGTATGGTTAGAATCTCCCAGGGAATCCATCAGGTCCTAGACTTTTGCTTTTTGGGAGGTTTTTGATCACTGCTTCAATCTATTCAGGTTGTCATTTTCTTTCTGTTTCAGTCTTGGAATTGTATAGTTTTCCAGGAATGCATCCATTTCTTCTAGGTTATTTAACTTACTGGCCTACAGTTGTTGATAATAATTTCTGATGATTCTTTCTATTTCCTTGGTGTTGGTCATGATCTCTCCCCTTTCATTCATAATTTTATTAATTGGGATCCTTTCTCTTTTCTTTTGGCTTAGTCTAGCCAATGATTTATCTATCTTATTAGTTCTTTCAAAGAAGCAGCTTCTAGTTTCATTGATGTGTACTACTGTATCTCTGGCTTCTTGTTCATTGATCTTTCCTCTAATCTTAATTATTTATTATTTCCTGTCTCATGCATGGGTTAGACTTAATTTGTTGTTGATTCTCCAGTTCTTTAAAGTGCAAGGAGAAATTGTGTATTTGGGATTTTTCTAGGTTTTTAAAAATTGTACTTATTTATTTATTTATTGTTATTATTATTATTGTTTAGTGAATCTTGGAAGGCTATGTACTTCCCCTTTGGACTGCCTTTGTTGTATCCCATAGGTTTTGGACTAATGTTTTTTCATTCTCATTGGTTTCCATTAATTGCTTATATTCTTTGATTTCAAACATTCTTGAGCAGGATGAGGAATTTTTCCTTTCAATATATGTTTAGCAATCATCTTCTATGAGTGGAACAGTGTAGGTGCCAAGGATTTAATAGTGAATTAGGCAGCCAGAATAACTGAGAAGCAGCTTATATATAAAATCCATGCACAGGAAGCAGTTGCATTTCTACACACTAACTGTAAGACAGAAGAAAGAGAAGTTAAGGGGTCAATCCTATCAGCAATTGCACATACAACCATAAGATACCTAAGAATGAACCCAAGCAAAGAAGCAAAGGACCTGTAAGTGGAAAGCTACAGATCAGTTTTGAATGAAATTGAGGAAAGACACCAGGAAATGTAAAAGCATCCCATGCTCATAGATTAGAATAACAATTACTGTTAAGGTCTATGTTACCTAGAGTAATATACACATTTAATGCAATCCTTATCAAGATAACATCAACTTTTTTTTCACACAACTGGAACAAATAATCCTAAAATTTGTATGGAATCAGAAAATACCCTGAATAGCCAAAGGAATATTGAAAAAGAAGCCAAAGCTGGTGACTTCACAATTCTGAACTTCAAGGTCTATTACAAAGCTGTAATAATCAAGTATTGTACTGGGACAAAAACAGACCCATAGCTCAATGGAACAGAATATAGAACCCAGAAATGGACCCTCAGCTCTATGGTCAACTAAACTTAGACAAAGTAGGAAAGAATATCCAAGGGGGGGGGGGCAGAATTCTCTTCAATAAATCATGCTGGGAAAATTGGACAACCACATACGGAAGAATGAAACTGGACCATTTCCTTACACCATACACAAAAATAGACTAAAAATGGTTGAAAAACCTAAATTTGAGATAGAAATCCTTCAAAATCCTGAAGGATAACAGCAAACTCTATAACCTTGGCCACAGCAACTTCTTGCTAGACATATCTGCAAAGCAAGGGAAACAAAGGCAAAAATGAATGATTGGGACTTCATTAAGACAGAAAAGGAAACAGTTGACAAAACCAAAAGCCAAAAGCCAAATGACAGAATGAGAGAAGATATTTGCAAAGTTCTTATCAGATAAAGGGCTAGTATTCAAAGTCTATAAAGAACTCCTCAAACTCAACACCCAGAAAACAAGCAATTCAATAAGCAAATGGGGAGAATACATGAACACACACTTGTCCAAAGACGTACAGATGGCCAACAGACACATGAAAAAAATCTCCACATCACTTGTCATCAGGGAAATACAAATCAACACCACAATGAGATACCACCTCACCAATCAAAATGGCTAGAATTAATGAGAGAGGAATCAACAAATGTTGGTGAGGATGTGGAGAAAGGGGAACTCTCTTACACTTGAATGTGGGAATGCAAACTGGTACAACCACTCTGGAAAACAGTGTGAAGTTTCCTCAAGACGTTAAAAATAGAGCTACCCTATGACCCATAAATTGCACTAGTAGGTATTTACACCAAAGATACAAATGTAGTGATCAAAGCTGCACCTGTACCCCAATGTTTATAGCAACAATGTTCACAGTAGCCAAACTATGGAAAGAGCTGAGATGTCCTCCAACAAATGAATAGATAAAGATGTGATATATATATATATATATATATATATATATATATATATATATATGGAGGAAAGGAAGAACTATGGAAAGGAAGAACAAAGGAAAAAAAGAACTACAGCTCTTGCAATGATGTGGATAGAACTAAAGGGGATTTTGCTAAGTCAATCAGAGAAAAAAAATTATATTATCTCACTCATATGTGGAGTTTAAGAAACAAAACCGGATCAAAAAGGAAGAGAGGGTAAAATAAAACAAGATGAAATCAGAGAGGGAGAAAACCATATGAGACTCTTAATCATAGGAAACAGGCTGAGGGTTGTCGGAAGAGAGGGAGGTAGGGGATGGGGTAAGTGGGTGATGGACATTAAAGAGGGCACGTGATGTAATGAACACTGGGTATTATGTAAGACTGATGAATCACTATCTTCTACCTCTGAAATTAATAATACATTATATTTTAATTAAATTAAGGAAAAGGAGCTTATAGTCTGGTGGGAGGAGATGAGCAATTAACCAATAAATAAGTAAGCTAAAAAGTAAGAAAAACTCAGATACTAGTGAGTGAATGCAGATATCTTTAGCTACTTTAGTAAAGGTGATTAAGTAGAAATTTTAGGCTGAGATCTAAATGATAGAATGATAACCATAATGAAAATGGAGTAAACGCATTCCAGAATTATTGAACTGATGGAATAAATGTTCTAATGCACAAAAAAGCCTGGAACCCGGACAGGACACTGTATCTGGAGCATGCCCATGATGGTGAGAGTAGTAGGAGAAACTGGCAGGGAAGTAGGCAGGCCTGTCTGCTATCAAATGCCTACTCCTCAGTTTTGCCTTGCTAGTCTCCATAATCAAGCAGTTAATCAGGCAATATGGGGGGGGGGAACAAAGAGGAAGATTTTTCATGGACCTAAATAGAGACACTTTAAGTGGCTTAAATGGTAGAGTTGGAGAAAATAATAACATACAACACACACTGGTTTCTTGAACTTCAGTGTACAGTATTGATCCCAGATTTTCTCTTATAGGCCTCCTCCTCCTTCTAGAATGTATAACAAACCTCAGAAGCTTCAAACATAGCCCTAAAAGAATTTCCAGAGTTGCATTTCAACAAAACTGTTCTTTAAACAGCAAATCATTATCTTTAGAATAAAAATAATATCATCATTCTTTGGAAAAATATGTCCTCTAATCTCTTTCTAGAAAATTTTACCTTCTGGTCCCTTTGAAGAAAATGTAAAAAGTTTTAGCTACACAAAAGTCAAAGCAAAAATATTTGGAATTTGAAAAATATTTGAAAAAATACTTTTCTAAAAAGCAAAAGATAAAATCAATTTAAAAATTAATGACTGTTGCCTTGTAAATTGCTTATGATTAGTAAACTTATATTTTCTTTATGAGGCTTATAATCCTATCAAGGATCCAGACTTGTCCTTGAGAGGATTGGGTTTTTCTCTAAAACTCAAATTAATAAAAAATGAGGAAGTAGATTTTTGTTTATGAATAAAGCAGAATGGTGGATGACTTACTTTAAAGTTCATTGTGGTCTTAATTTTCTTCTTATTGTTTTGGGGTAGTTATGTGTACACACAGAAGGATAGTAGACATATGCAGATGCAAAATATTATGGTAATTGAAACACCTTGATGTATTATCCTCATTTTTTCCCACAGAGAAGCAGAGTATGAATATGTTTTCAGTGTTAGTGTCATCTGAGATTTGACTGTAGGTTGCCTGGTGAACATTTCAGGGTCTTGTGGTCCCAAAGTTTGAGTGTTTACATAAGGACAGAGGAGGATTCAACATGGAAAGCACAAGTCTATGTGTCTAATTTTTCTTCATCTCAGACACTTTTTTGTTTTACCTTCTCTTCTCCTCCAGACTCTCTTTCCTTTGTTTCCTTCTCTTTAGCATTAGCTCTGTAGCTTTTCTTCCTGATCTTTACCCTTGCCAGTATGCTTAAGCTATCTCTATATTTTCCAAGTAAACAGTTTTAAATGTACTTGCCAAGGTAATAAAGACTTACACATCAAATTTCTCAGGACTTGGAATGGACTCAATATTTGTGTCCCTACCTTTATATGTTGAAATCATGATCCCCAATATGGTAGTATCAACGTAGAACTTTTAGGAGGTAATTAGGTCATGAGGGTATTGCATTAATGTCCTAATACAAGTAACTCCAAAGAGATCTCTCATGCTCTTTCTGTCATATAAGCACACAGTGAGAAGGTAGCCATCTATATAACAAGAAACAGGCCTTCACTAGATGCCAAATGTGCCAGCACCTTGGTCTTGAACATCCCAGCCTCCATAAATGTAAGAAATAAGTGTTTGTTGTTTAAGCTACACAGTCTATGGTATCTTGTTACAGCAGCCTAAAGTGACAGATAGACATATTTGGTGGGAAAGAAGCCTGAAACAAAAGAGCCACTCATAATTAAAAAGAATGAACTGCTAATGAGAAATCAAGCAAGACTAGAAGGTAGAAAGAGCATTTATCAGATACAAGGGAGCACATTTATTTAATGGTTAAAATTTTTTGACATAAGCTGGGACAAAATTTGGGGCAGGATCTTTCCAATATCTTTCATTTTGATCATTTGACCACTTCCCACTGCACTTGACCCATGCAGCAAGATTTCTTTTACTCCTATCACTTGTCCCCTTTTTCTTTTTTCCCCTTTTCTGACTACACTTCATAATTTTATTCTACTCATAAATATTTGATGTCCCACCTCCCTCTTCAATTCCAGCATCCTCTCTCTTTCAGTGTTTTCCAAACATATCTCTCATGAAGAATAGCATAATGACTTTAAAAGTCATTAACTGGAAAATAGTTTCCTTGGGATTCACATTTTTCACACTGCTATCAATCAGTGGTTATGGGTCTTGGGGACAGACAATTCTCTACATCTCTATTTTAAGACTTTTTCTATGTCTCTTTAACACTGACAATATGGAGTGTAGCATTTGGTTTATTTTATAACTATTATCTTTCCTCTCAAGATTACTAGCTAATTCAACCAAACTGGAAATAATCTAAAATAGTGCTACTTAGGGAGGGAGACAAGATAGCAGAGAAGTAGGAGACCCTGTTTCAACTGGTCCCCAAAAGTGAGCTGATTACCTACCAAAGCACTCTGATTACCCATGAAATCAGCCTGAGAATAGAATTATACACTTCTGGATCTCTACAGGAGCAAAAGACACCAGTGGACTGGTAAAGTGGAGTGAGAACATCGGACTGATATTGGAAGATAAACAAAAGGGGAAGGGAGCCACCAGAAGTGACCCACTGGAAAGTAATACCCCAATACGAGGGTGCCCTGTGATTGGGGACCAGCATTAACTTGGAGTCTGGTTGAAAGCACTCAAAAAGAGCAAAAGTTCTCAAGGGGAAATTGGTGGAATCAGGCGGTTAGGGACAGGGCTTAAACCCATGAACCCAAGATGGCCACCACCATGCTGAGCCAGAGAGAATGCAGCAAAGAAGCCAGGCCTTCATCCCTGAGCTGCTGGTGTGCAGCAAGTGTGAGAGCCTCTGGGTGGTGGCTCGCATGGGAGAGTCTGGTATAGACACCAGCCAGCACTCTCTAGAACCATAGCCTTTTGCACTCTGCATGTGCACTGCCAGACCGGGGTCTGAGTCATGTTCCATGCCCTCCCCTGAGAGAGGTCTCTGCAGGTGCTAGCCAGTGCTCTCTAGGACTGGGAGAGTCTGGACACTCCCAGCCAGGGCCAGTGTGAAAATCTCAGTGTGCTGTCTCTGGCTGGGACCTCTGGCAGTTTGCACCTGCCCAGACAGCCATGGCAGAGGCAGCCGCTGGAAGCCAGCTTTCTGGATTAGTATTTCTCATGGTTTTAGGTACAAGCAGGAGCTCCTGCGACCCCTGAGACTATGACCAGGGACATGCTCCGCTGGTGGCAGAGGGGGAGTTTATGCGCTCTGGAGCACCCAGAGGGGAACAGACTGAAGCTTCTCTCTCAGACGGAGGTCTGGGTGCAGTTTGTTTTCCGCTAAACTTCCAGAGAAATGCCAAAAACTGCCAAGGGGAGTGAAGCAAGCAAACAAACAAACCTCCAGAGAACAAAATCCTAAAAAACTGGTTTCTTCAGAGCCCATCCCCTTGATAGAGAGCAGTAGGACTCAACTCTAACAAGATTGCCTGAAAAATCATGCAGCGGGCCCCTCCTCCAGAAAGGCAGTGCGTGTGCATGCACACACACACACACACACACACACACACACAACAAGAGGACAACCACCACTCTTTCATAGATACAACTTTTATTTTTTTATTTTTATTTTTTTGGAGTTGAGGGAAATTGGAGGGGGAGATGAACCATGAGAGACTATGGACTCTGAAAAACAACCTGAGGGTTTTGAAGGGGTGGGGGGGTGGAAGGTTGGGGGAGCCAGGTGGTGGGTATTATGGAGGGCACACATTGCATGGAGCACTGGGTGTGGTGCAAAAACTATGAATTCTGTTATGCTGAAAAGAAATGAAATTTAAAAAAAGAATATAAAAAAATAAAAAAAACAACTTTTATTTTTAATTTGTTCCCACTATTCTCGTTTTTTTCCATTTCTTCTTAAAATTTTTAACCTACTTACCATCACAAAGAGATGTTCAGTACCATAAATTTCATAAAAACCTTTTAATTTGAACTTTTTTGATACATATCCCTGTGATTTTCTTTTACTTTCCTATATTTTAAAAAATATTCATATAGAGATAAGCTTCAAGGTAATCCCCTTTTCCCCATTCAATGATATCCCTATATATAAACCAGTCTTAATCCCTCTTTACCTCAGGAAAGTTGAGTCCTTTAACAAAGATATCAAGATACACCCAGGAAGAATCAAAATAAACTTTCTCGCCCACACTGAGAATTTATAACCACCCTCCCATCTTTTTCTTCTGTCATTGTTTCTGTGTATTTGTTTTTGTCCTGATAGTATATAAATTTTATACCTGGGATTCATTTTGGCTGCGTTCCTTTTTTTCTTTCTTTCTGGTCATTTACTTTTCTTGGTCTTTTTGTTTGTCTGTTTTTGTTTGTATACTTTATAAATCTTACCTTTGGGGCCCATTCGGGCTGGGTCTTCTCTTTTCTCTTTTCTTTTTTTTTTTTTTTTCTTCCGTTCTCTCTCTCTGTCCCTTTTTTTTTTTTTTTTTTTTTTTTTTTTTTTTTTTTTTTTTTTTTTTTTTTTTTTTTTTTTTTTTTTTTTTTTTTTTTTTTTTTTTTTTTTTTTTTTTTTTTTTTTTTTTTTTTTTTTTTTTTTTTTTTTTTTTTTTTTTTTTTTTTTTTTTTTTCCTTTTTGGTGAGGATTCTCTGCTCAGAAGTGTTCCAGAGTACACCTTGCCTGCACCATGGTTGATACATCCAGCTACACATCGCCTCAGCTATCTCTCACCAAAATGACTACAAGGAGGAATGCCCAACAGAGGAAAAATTCAGAGACTGTGCTCTCTTCATCAGAGCTATTGGATATGGACATAAACAGAATGTCATAAGGGAAATTCAGGCTAACAATTATCCAGGCAATGGTTAGGTTGGAGAAAGCCTTTAAAGACAAATGGAATTGATTAGGGCAGAAGTGAAAGCCACCAGGGAAGATGTTAACAATGCACTCAATGAGTTCCAATCTAATCTAAATTGGCTAACAGCTAGGGTAACTGAGGCAGAAGACAGAATTAATGATCTAGAGGACAAACTGATAGAGAAAAAGGATCAGGAGGAGGCCTAGAACAAACAACTTAGAAGCCACGAAAACAGAATTAGGGAAATAAATGATGCAATGAAACGTTACAACATCAGAATGATTGGAATCTCTGAGGGGCAGGAGAAAGAAAGAAAACTAGAGAATATAGTTGAGCAAATTCTCCATGAAAATTTTCCCAATCTGGCTAATGGAACCAGGGTTTGTGTCCTGGAGGCAGAAAGGTTTCCCCTCAAGATCATAGAATCTAGAAAGACCTGGAGACACCTGATTGTGAAAATGATGAATCATAATGTTAGATAGGAGCTCTTGAAAGCATCTAGGGGGAAGTGATTCCTTACATACAGAGAAAGGACCATCAGAATAAGGTCAGAGATGTCCACAGAATCCTGGCAAGCCAGAAAGGGTCGGCAAGATGTATTCAGTGCACTAAATGAGAAGAACATGCAGCCAAGAATACTTTATCCAGCAAAGACAACATCCAAAATGGATGGAGAGATAATGAGCTTCCAAGACCAACAAGGCTTAAAAGAGTATGTAACCACCAAGCCAGCACTGCAAGAAATATTAAGGGGGGTTCTATAAAAGAGGAAAAAAACCAATAATATAATTGAACAGAAATTTATGGAGACAATCATTAGAAACAAAGACTTCACAGGTAACACAATGTCAATAAAAACATATCTCTCAATAATCACTCTCAACGTGAATGGTTTAAATGCATCCATAAAATGGGACAGGGTTCCAGATTGGATAAAAAGACAGGACCCATCCAGACATTGTCTACAAGAGACCGATTTTGAACCTAACGATACATCCAGGCTGAAAATGAAGGGATGGAGAAACATCTTTCATGACAATGGGCCTCAAAAGAAGGTAATAATGGGGAGATTATCATATGAGATAAATTAGATTTTAAACTAAAGACTGTAGTCAAAGATACAGAAGAACACTACATCATTCCTAAAGGGTCTATCCACCAAGAAGATCTAAAAATTGTAAATATTTCCCCAATATGGGAGCAGCAAACTTCATAAAGTAACTGTAAAATAAGATAAAGAGTCATATTCACATGAATACATTAATAGTAGGGGATCATAACACACCACTCTCAGTAATATCTGACCATCGAAGCAGAAAATCAATAAAGAAACAAGAGCATTGAATAACACGTTGGACCAGATGGACCTCATAGATATATACAGAACATTCCACCCTAAAACAACAGAATACTCATTCTTCTCGAGAGCACATGGAGCCTTCTCCAGAACAGACCACATACTGGGTCAAAGATCAGGGCTCAACCAACACCAAAAGACTGAGATTATTCCCTGCATATTCTCAGATCACAATGCTTTGAAACTGGAACTCAACCACAAGGAAAAGTTTGGAAGGAATTCAAACACCTGAAAGCGAAAGAACCCTTGCTTAAGAATGTATGGACCAACCAGGAAATTAAAGAAGAACTTAAGCATTTCATGGAAACCAAGGAGAATGAAGACATTTTGGTCCAAAACCTATGGGATACAGCAAAGGTGGTCCTAAGGGGGAAATACATAGCCATCCAAGCCTCCCTCAAAAAAACTGAAAAATCCAGAATACACTAAGCTGTCTCTACACCTTAAAGAACTGGAGAATCAACAACAAATTAAGCCAACTCCACACACAAGAAAGGAAATAATCAAGATTAGAGCAGAGATCAATGAAATAGAAAATAGAGATACAGTAGAGCGGATCAGTGAAACTAGAAGCTGGTTTTTTGAAAAAATCAATAAGATCGAAAAACCATTGGCCACATGAATCCAAAAGAAAAGAGAGAAGGCCCAAATTAGTAAAATTATGAATGAAAAGGGGGAGATCACAACTAACACCAAGGAAATAGAAACAATCATCAGAAATTATTATCAACAGTTATATGCCAATAAGTTAAGCCACCTAGATGTAATGGATGCATTCCTGGAAAACTATAAACTTCCAAAGTGAATCAGGAAGAAATTGACAACCTGAATAGACTGATATCTAGTAACAATATTGAATAAGTGATCAAAAATCTCCCAAAATAAAAAGAGCCCAGGACCAGAGGGATTCCCCAAGGAATTCTACCAAACTTTCAAAGAAGAACTAATACCTATTCTCCTGAAGCTGTTTCAGAAACTTGAAGCAGCAGGAAAACATCCAGACTCTTTTTATGAAGCCAGAATTACCCTGATTCCCAAACAAGGCAAAGAACCCACCAAAAAGGAGAATTTTAGTCCAATATCCCTGATGAATATGGATGCTAAGATTATCAACCAGATCCAAGCTAATAGGATCCAACAGCACCTTAAAAAGATTATCCAGCATGGCCAGGTGGGATTCATCCCTGGTTGGCAAGTGTTATTCAACATTCACAAATCAATCAATGTGATAGGACAAATCAATAAGAGAAGGAACCAAGATACCCTTCAATGGGGGAATGGATAAGGAAGATGTGGTCCATATATGCTATGGAGTATTATGCCTCCATCAGAAAAGATGAATACCCAAATTTAATATCAAAATGGATGGGACTGGAAGAGATTATGCTGAGTGAAATAAGTCAAGCAAAGAGAGTCTATTTTCATATGGTTTTGCTTATTTGTGGAGTATAAGGAATAACAGGGAGGACATGGGGAGATGGAGAGGAGAGGGGAGTTGGGGCAAATAGGAGGGGGAGATGATTCATGAGAGACTATGGACTCTGAAGAACAATCTGAGGGTATTGGAGGGGCGGGGCATGGGAGGTTGGGTGAGCCTGGTGGTAGGTATTATGGTGTGCACGTATTGAATGGAGGACTGGATATGATGCATAAACAATGAATTCTGTGACACTGAAAAGAAATTAAAGAAATAACTGAAATTTAAAAAAAATTAAAATACTGCTTCTTAAATAATGACCCATTTATCCACTGAAGGACCTCTAGGCTCCTTCCACCATTTGGCTATTGAAGACATTTCTGCTGTTATTTTGGGTGCATGTTCTCCTTCTTATCATTACATCTGTATCTTTGGGGGTAAATACCCAGTAGTGCAATTGCTGGGTTGTAGTTATCTTTATTTACCTCCATATTATTTTCCAGGGTGGCTGTACCAGCTTGCATTCCAATTAACAGTATAAGAGGGTTCCCCTTTCTTCATATATTTGCCAACATTTCTTGTCTCCTGATTTGTTATTTTAGCCATTCTGACTGGTGTGAAGTGGTATCTCATTGTGATTTTGATTTGTATTTCCTTGATGACAAGTGTTGTGGAGCATTTTTTCATGTGTCTATTGGCCATTTGTATGTCTTCTTTGGAGATGTTTCTGTTCATGTTGTCTCACCATTTCTTGACTGGATTATTTGTCTTTTGGGTGTTGACTTTGAGAAATTCTTTATAGGTCTTGGATAACAGCCCTTTATCTGTAATGTCATTTGCCAATATCTTCTCCCATTCCATAGTTCGTTTTTGCTTTTGTTTTCCTTGCCTTTAGAGACCTGTCTTGCAATAAGTTGCTGCAGCCAAGGTCGAAGAGATTGCTGCCTATATTCTCCTCTAGGATTGTGATGGATTCCTGTCTCACATGTGGTTCATATATACAATGGAATATTACTCAGCCATCAGAAAGGATGAATATCTATCATTTACATTGACATGAATGGAACTGGAAGAGGTTATGCTAAGTGAAGTAAGTCAATCAGAGAAACACAATTAATCTAACGGTTTCACTCACATGTGGAAGGAATAGTGCAGAAGACAATAGGGGTCGGGGGGAACTCAATGGGAAGAAATCAGAGAGGGAGACAAACCATATGAGACTCTTGACTCTGGGAAACAAACTGGGGGTTGCAGAAAGGAAAGTGGGTGAGGGGATGGAGTAACTGGGTATTGTGCATTAAGGTGGACATGTGATGTGCTGAGCACTGGGTGTTATACTGAACTGATGAATCATTGAACATTGTATCAAAAAACCAATGAAGTATTATACCTTGGCAAATTGAATTTGAATATTTTTTTAAAAGAGAGAAAAAAAGGATAAAACACACACACACACACACACACACACACACACAAAGAATGGCCTATGACCAATGAACATGAGTATCACCAAGCAACTTGTTCAAAATCTCAAGATCCAGACTTGCTGAGTCAGGATCTGTGTTTCAGTGAGGTTTCCAAATGACTTATATTCACTTCGAAGTTTAGATGGACTTATCTAAAATGAATTTGGGGGGAGCTGGCTGTCTCAGTCAGTTAAGCCCCTGACTCTTGGTTTGACTCAGGGCATGATCTCAGGGTTGTGAGACTGAGCACCACACTGGGCACCATGATCAGTAGGGAGCCTTCTTCCCCTATGCTCCTCCCCTCACTAATGCATTTCTCTCCCTCTCTCTTTTCAAAATACATTATATATATATATATATTATATTATATAAATATAATATAATATATATTTAAATATAATAAATATATATTTAATATATATATTAATTAATTAATATAATATATAAATATATATAATATATATATATTTTATAATTTTTTAAAGATATCTTTAAAAAATTATAAAATAGGGGCACCTGGGTAGCTCAGTTGTCAAGCATCTGCCTTCAGCTCAGGATGATCCCAGAGTCCTGGGATTAAGCCCTGCACTGGGCTCCCTGCACGGCAGGAAGCCTACTTATCCCTCTCCCACTCCCTCTATTTGTATTCCTTCTCTTGCTGTGTCTCTCTCTGTCAAGTAAATAAATATTTTAAAAAAGGATTTTAAAAATATTTAAATATTTAAATATAAATATATAAAAATATTTAAATATTTAAAAAGGATTTTAAAAATAAATAAAAATGAAAAATTATAAAATAAAATAAAATATACATGGGCATTGAGTTCATAGTATGTGAATACAGTTCCTGGAAGTCTGGAGAAATAAGACTTTCCAAAACCGGCAAGGCTTAAAAGAATATGCGACCACCAAGCCGACACTGCAGAAAATATTAAGGGGGGTTCTATAAAAGAGGAAAAATCCTAAGAATATCATTGAGCAGAAGTATAGAGACAATCTACAGAAAGAAAGACTTCAAAGGTAACACGATGTCAATGAAAACGTATCTATCAATAATCACTCTCAATGTGAATGGCCCAAGGCACCCATAAAATGACACAGGGCTGCAGATAGGATAAAACGACAGGACCCATCCATATATTGTCTACAAGAGACCCATTTTGAACCTAAGGAAACACCCAGACTGAAAGTGAAGGGATGGAGAAGCATCTTTCATGCCAATGGGCCTCAGAAGAAGGCCGGGGTAGTGATTCTCATATCAGATAAATTAGATTTTAAACTAAAGACTGTAGTCAGAGATACAGAAGGACACTACATCATTCTTAAAGGGACTATCCACCAAGAAGATCTAACAATTGTAAATATTTATGCCCCCAATATGGGAGCAGCCAATTACATAAGAAAACTATTAATCAAGATAAAGAGTAATATCGATATGAATACATTGATAGTAGGAGATCTCAACATGCCTCTCTCAGTAATTGACAGATCATCTAAGCAGAAAATGAATAAAGAAACAAAAGAATTGAATGACACATTGGACCAGATGGGCCTTGTAGATATATACAGAACGTTCCACCCTAAAACAACAGAATACTCATTCTTCTCAAGTGCACATGGAACCTTCTCCAGAACAGACCACATCCTGGGTCACAAATCAGGACTCAACTGATACCAAAAGACTGAGATTATTCCCTGCATAGCCTCAGTTCACAATGCTTTGAAACTGGAGCTCAATCACAAGGAAAAGTTTGGAAGGAATTCAAACACCTGGAAGCTAAAGACCACCTTGCTTGAGAATGCTTGGATCAACCAGTAGATCAAAGAAGAACTTAAACAATTCATGGAAACCAATGAGAATGAAGACACTTCGGTCCAAAACCCATGGGATACAGCAAAGGCTGTCCTAAGGGGGAAATACATAGCCATCCAAGCCTCCCTCAAAAAAAATTAAAAAATCCAGAATACAACAGCTGTCTCTACACCTTAAAGAACTGGAGAATCAACAAAAAATCAAACCAACTCCACACACAAGAAGGGAAATAATCAAGATTAGAGCAGATATCAATGAGGTAGAAACTAGAGATACAGTAGAACGTATCAATGAAACTAGAAGCTGGTTTTTTGAAAGAATCAATAAGATCGATAAACCATTGGCCACACTAATCCAAAAGAAAAGAGAGAAAGCTCAAATTAATAAAATTATAAATGAAAAGGGAGAGATCACAATGAACACCAAGGAAGTAGAAACAATCATCAGAAGTTATTATCAACAGTTATATGCGAATAAGTTAAGCCACCTAGATGAAATGGATGCATACCTGGAAAATTATAAACTCCCCAAATTGAACCAGGAAGAAATTGACAACCTATTCTCCTGAAGCTGCTTCAAAAAATTGAAGCAGAAGGAAAAATTCCAGACTCTTTTATGAAGCCAGCATTACCCTGATCCCCAAACCAGGCAAAGACCACACCAAAAAGGAGAATCAGGTCAATATCACTGATGAATATGGATACTAAGATTCTCAACAAGATCCTAGCAAACAGGATCCAACAGCACATTAAAAAGATTATCCACCATGACCAGGTGGGATTCATCCCTGGGTTACAAGGATGGTTCAACATTTGCAAATCAATCAGTGTGACAGAACAAATCAATGAGAAGAGAGAAGAACCACATGGTCCTCTCAATTGATGCAGAAAAAGCATTTGACAAAATCCAGCATCTGTTCCTGATTAAAACACTTCAAACTATAGGGATAGAGGGAACATTCCTGAACTTCATAAAATCTATCTATGAAAGACCCACAGCAAACATCATCCTCAATGGGAAGAAGCTCACAGCCTTCCCGTTGAGATCAGGAACACGACAAGGATGCCCACTCTCACCACTCTTGTTCAACATAGTATTAGAAGTCCTAGCAACAGCAATCAGAC